>JAQGBS010002560.1:0-12945 GCA_034698545.1 Acrobeloides obliquus | reverse complement strand
AGAAACGATACAGAAGAAGAATTAGAATGGTCAGTGAAAATTACATAAGATGTACATCCGACATGCATATGAAATGTGCCTGTATGAACATGTGTACAATTGTTTAGATGGGTGATTGATGGTTTTCACTTAGGCAAAATTCGAAACAAGCGAAATATTGGGGGATTTTTTTCCAAATTTGAAAATTTCTGAAAAAGGCGTCCAATTTTTTAATAAAAAAAATACATTTGCTCCAAAAATCTTTAAAAATGGTTATTTTTGTCAAAAAACAATTTTTCGTCCCATTCTTAGATTTTTTTCTGTTAAAATGCGATTTTTTGCCACTCATAAAAATGAGTTGTCCCCCCCCCCAAAATGGTAATTCTGCGATTTTTGGGCTATTTTTTCAAATTTTTAATTTGTTACCAAAACAACTCTATATGGGGTGGTTCTATCGAGGAATCGTACATTGCCAGACTGTTAAAACGCTTCCCTGACCCTGTATTAGCCTATTGTCGCTTTAATACATACATATATTCCCTGAATCAGGGTTAGGAAAGCATCTTCAAGGTCCGGTAGTGCTCTCAATCAATTTCTCGCATAGAAAAACCCCCTCTAGGGTTATTTTGGTGAAAATTAAAAAACTTGAAAAATTACAAAATTGCCATTTTTGAGGCACCCTGTATTTGTCGCCCCTTATAGTCTGTTTCACGAGAAGAGCAAAAAAAAGTTGATGCTCAATAGCACAGTTGATAGAAAAGCCGACCATCCGATCTAGAAAGTTAAGCAACCTAAGCCCGCAGGTTCGATCCCGCTAGTGTCAAAACTTTTGATTTACAAAAAAATTTTAATTTTTATGGAGCAAAAAATTGTTGCTCCCTGAAAATAAACAAAAAAATTTGTAAATTAAAGGTTTGACTCAGCGGGATCGAACTTATGGGCTCAACTTGCTTAACTTGCCAGATTTTGTGATAACGCTATCACAAAAATCGTTATCACAGTGATAATGTTACCACATTAAGCTTATTTTCACACTTACCCTCATCTTTCACTTTCAACATCACACGCTTATGATTAAACTATCAAATAAAAGAAGTATCGTTGAAAATTGTATACTTATAGGAAAACTCAAAAAATCCAATCTGAATTCAAAATGTCACTAGTCATCAGATTGTTAGAGAATTTGTATTTTTTCTTTTGTTAGGTGCCACTGATTGATCTTCATCAATCTAAAGGCAAAAGAGAAATAATGCGAAGCATTGTTCCAATTACTCTTAAGTCAAAGTCATTCATATGATATAAGGATTATAATAGACACATATTTTAAGCACATGATCGGACAATGTAGTCTATAAGAAATTTATATGGATAATGTAGGATACGGTGTGAATAAGCAAGTTGATCACTTCCCACTATCATTCAATTGTTGGACTACAAGGAACATATAAGATTTCAACCAAAACAAGTGAAGTATAAGTATCTTCTCATAAAAGGAACAAAAATCAGTGCCTTAGGTGCGAAAATTTTTCGAAAATGGTTGTTTTTTGACTGAAAATGCTCAGAAACTTACGATTTTTATTGAAAAAATGGCGAGGGGTCATTTGCGTCCGGAAACATCCGTCCCGGACATTTGCGTCCGGACATTTGCATCCGACTATTTGCGTCCGGAAACATCCGTCCCGGACATTTGCGTCCGGACATTTGCGTCCGACTATTTGCGTCCGGAAACATCCGTCCCGGACATTTGAGCCCCGTGCATTTGCGTCTGGGCACAAACTGTCCGGACGCTTGGTGAAAGTTTTGATAAATGTCCGGACGCAACTGTTCGGACGCAAATGTCCGGGACGGAAATGTCCGGACTCAAATATTCGGACGGAAAAGTGCGGGACGCAAATTTCCGGATGCAAGTGACCCCTCGCCGAAAAATGGGAAAATTTGGACATTTTTGGTGAAAAAAGGAAAAAGAGGTTGTTGAGGGTGAAAAAGGGGTGTTTGAGAGTGAATTTGCACCCTAAAAGGTATCCGGACACGGTATTCACAGCACTTTCCAATAAAACTGACTATAGATAGATTTTGCGGAAATGCAAGAAAATAAAGCACTCTCTATAAAAGTTAAAATAAGGGAAGCGTAAATTCAAGGCCATTAAAAATACACTGAAATCATAGGTATAAGCAAATTATTCTCATTATTGCAACCTTGAGAGGTAACAATGGCAAAAAGTTAATCATACGAAGTTTCCTGTCTAGGCAATCTAGACTTTTGATGCAACAAGAAATTCATACAGGCTATTGGGACTCAAAAAAAGAAAACAAATAGGTTAAACTTTTGGACTTTTTTTAAAACAGATAGACAGCCAGTCTATCCTGTTCTTGTCTAAAACACAGGAAGTCTATCCTGCTTCTAAAACAAACAGACAGGAAGTAAAAAAATACAACCCACTCTTTTATAACATGTAAAATTAACTTTGAGTATCGGGAGCCGAGCGCCTCCGGCACTCGCGAATTCTCCGAGAATAACTCCGAGCGACACGTTGGATTTCGATTCGACCCTTTCCTGCAGTCAAAATCAAACAATTCTTTCAAATTCGAGTTTCCCATGTCGAAAAATCCAAAAATCAGCCAATTTGGAGAACCTTTTAAATTTAAGTAATATGTATAACATTTTTATCTCCAATGGCAAAGAATTCAAACAGGTCCGATTTCAATTATTTTGGTGTGTCAATCGTCTTCTTCCATCGTGCCCCACCACTTGTTTTAGTTTTAGCGTTACCAAATGTGCTCTTGAAACTATAAGCACGACAAATTCCACTCATTTTAACTACAAACTAAGTCTTATAGCAACACATTAAATAAGTAAAAAAGTACAACACACTATATAAATAAAGTTTTAAAGATCACTAAAATTATTTTAAAGGACCAGCCCAGTAAGTTACAATATATGAAAAATTATATATCCGGAAAGATCATGAAAAATTGAGCATTTGTTGTTTTTACGGCATGTTTTGAATCGTTGTAGTCTTCGAGATAATTGTTTTTCATGATCTCTCTATTTTTCATGATCTTTCCGAATATATCTTTTTTCATATGATTGTAACTTACTGGACTGGTCCTTTAACCATATAAGCAGGGTATCATGCGTTTCTTCAAAATTTTTCAAAAATATGGCAAATATCATATTTTTCAATGACATATGACGATGAAAAATATGACAAATGGTACAAAAATATGGTGTTTGTCATATTTATATGAAATTGTAAAGTTCCTGGAAAGCCCCTTTCAAAGGTTATAGAGGAGAAGAACAAAGCAAGTATGCAATAATAATAAGTGAATCAAGATAATTTCTCTCTCTCTCTAAAAGGAATAAACCGGATGCAAGAAAATGCATATGCTTTCTAAGTAAATACATCTTTGTAAGCTCTTTAAAACTCGATATGTACCGTATGATGCTCAATAGAGTACAAATCGTGAAACGAATGTGGGATTCTTATGACGTTTCTATGGAGGAATTTTGAAAATTAAAAATATACGGTAGTAGAAATATTGATGAGCGTAAAAAAATTTATTTAGAATAATATAGTCGAAACTACAGAGTGAGCAAAAAACCGTACTTTTGCGTTTTTTTGGCGAAAAATTAAAAAAATTTTTTTTTCAAAAATCGCGTCGAGAAGCATAGAATTTGTTGCAACATGACCAATCGTTTCAATAAACACAAGCTTATTGAAAATCAGGCGAAGTTAGACATTTTTGACAACTTTGTGACAACTTTTTTGACATGCTTGAACGCAGCCTCACCAAAAACGTAAAAGTACGTTTTTTGTTTGGCTCACCCTGTATAGCGCGTGAGGGCATTTTTTCTAGTGCTCAGCACGGACGCTACTTTCCCAAATTTTGTAGGTTTGGAAGAGGTTTTCACACTATGTGGGTCTAGACCAGTTGCGTAGCCAAGGGGATGGCTCCCATCCGTTCTTGAAAACATTTTAAAATTTTCCTAATAGTTCCCCTTATATTTTTTCCGATTTTGAAAGTAGTTGAAAAACAAATACGATTTTTGGTCTCTCGATACCTCCCCCTCGGGGGGGGGGGGGAGGGGGTATAAAGAGACCCTACTGATCGAAACCGGGTCAAGATAACGTGCCCACCTATGCGGTCATTCAAAATTTAATCAAAAATAGAGGGTCATTTTGATATTTTTCGATTTTTTATATTCAACCCAAAGAAAAGTTCAAGAAATCGACGTTGGTAAAGACTCCCATGGAGACTACACTTCCTAAACCAGAACAGACAGCAAATGTACACACGGTAGAGCCAGAGGTTCGAGAAAAATTTTTTCCGGAAATCTAAATCGGGGATGAATCATTTCGTAATCTAAATCGGAAATGAATTTGCTTAATTTCAAATTTTGTTGTCTCATAAATTCAGATTCATCAAAGAGTGTTCGTTTTGATCTTTCTCGACTTTTGAGCTCTTTTAAAATATCTTTTAATCTAGCTGAAAACTTATACCGCTCTAATAGAGTTTCTGTTCTCAAAATTTAGCTTTGCGTCATTAAAAAAAGAAATTTTTATGCTAGCAATTCGTGGACAAACTTGCTGGGCCTGATTCGGTTCTGTTCCAGTTCGAACCGGAACACACATTTGTACAACATTTTTCTTGGATCCCATTACGATTTTTCACTACAAATTTTTGGTTGGGGGAAGGGGTAAGGAAGTGAAAATGTTTTCCCTCTCCTCTCATGACTAAATGTTCCATAAAAATCAATTTTTGCAATATAAACAATCGGTTCTCTATCCTCATCAATCAATTCCCCACTCTTCTACGTTTTAAAGTTTAGATCAAAAATCAATCAGTAGGGGGTCGTTTATAAAAACATAACAAATATCAACGGTACATGGTAGTATAAAGTACATTTGGGCGAATTTCACGTCCAAAACACGTGGCAATCAGAGAAAGTCAAGAAAAGTTGGACATATAATCTTGTGGAAAATAAGGTGCGTCCAGGAATGTTATAGATAGGCAAAGTGTATCAAAACAAGTACCACATATCATCGAATTTTGTTGGTTTTACCCATGGCCGAGTGGCTAAATCGACAGATTTGCAGTTTATAGATCGCGGGCTTGAATTTAAAGTTGTCCAAATTTGTGAAAGATTGGACATTTTAGATTTTTTAAAATAAGGAGGAATACGTTTTCGGGTACCCCCCTCCCCCTTCTCCATGCCATTTGGTGAGGGATGAGCCATTCTAAATCCAAGTTTATCAGGTTCGCAAAACACTCCTGCCAATATGTTAAGGAAAAATCTTTCAACGCCATCTTTTTGCCGCATAAAATCCAAACTTAGCAACTCCATCAACCTCCAACGACCTTTCTGTTTTGATTTTATGCCACGTCAAAAGCGCGCACAACGAGCACAAACCTTTTTATAAGCTTATATTAACATTAACCTTTCCTAAAGATGTAATTTAGGATCTTCTCAGTCATATTGCGTAAGATAAGTGATGCTGATGCGCTAATTTGACAAAGTTCCTAGATTTTATGGCTAATTTGAGTGATTGTATGGTTAAATTAAGAAACACTATTGCAAGAAAATTATTTTCGTATTTTGATTTTTGTGCTATAGAAATCTGGATTTGGATACTCACATGTGCAAGTCGTGCCTAATCAGTGATGTCCTGGAAATGAACGAAATATAGTTGTGTATTTAGAGATATTTGTTCAAACAAGTTTGTTTATTACAACCAAAACATGCACATGAAATTCAAAAATTGCTCATTCAAACACTTATATCTCGAAGCAGTTAGCGATTTAGAATTTACTGTAAAAATAAAAAATGTTTTAAATACGATGAATTTTCAAATAGTATAAAGTTTTTCAGTGGAATAGTCCATCAAGAAATTTTCAAAATTTTGTGAGGGGAGAAGCAGTGGCGTAGACAAGGGGGCAGGTGCCCCCCGAAAATTGTTTAAAATCCCCTTTCATAAAGATCGCCCTGTTTTTAGCCTTTTTGGGTAAGTGTCCTTAGTTGACCCTTCTCCCTATGCCACTGGGGAGGACTTCACACTTCTGTTTATCTAAACATGGATATACCTGGGCAGAGTGTCCAGAAATGAACCCCCCCCCCAATCGTATAAGTAGGTCACGTTTGCTCATTTACCCCCTCGTTAAAAGCTTGACGACTTTTTTTGGTCGTCAACTCGGGGGGAGGGTGGCAAAATTTTCGAAGTTGCCACTTTACCGCCTCTCAAATTTTTGAACAATATGACCCCCTTTGCCCAGATATGAATACAAAAAAGCTTAGTTTGTCCACTAAAAATTTTGCAATTTTTGTTGAAAAATGGAAAATTTTAGCACAAAAATGGAAAATTTTGTCTCATAAAATGACCAAATTTTTCTATTTTTCACCAAAAAAAGGTCTAAAATTTTCCATTTTTCAACAAAAATTGTAAAATTTTTGGTTAGGCCACTATATCAACTAGTATCTATAAAATCATAGGTACAACAAGTCCAAAAATGTATTTCTTATAAAAACGAGTGAGTACATTAGATTGGAAACTGAACTATGGAGTTGACAAAGACGGAAATATTCTCGAGTACTTTCTTTTCTGTCGTGGGTTTGTGACACGGGGGTACAACTAGGAAACAACAGGACGAGAAAATAACCGGAATTTGTAATACAATACATCTAGAAAATGAATTACATGAAATTGAAAAGGATTGTGATCTCGTTCATTACGTCATGGAAATTTTTTAGGTACCTTGAATGGAAAAAAGATGCGTAAAATTTCATATTTAAAGGATCAAGCCCAGTGGGGGGGGGGGGGGAGGAGTTGCCAATTTTGTTGATATTCGGAAAGTTCATAAAAAATGGAGCATTTTTGGTTTTTACGGCATGTTCTGAATCGTTTTTTCCGCAAAAAGTTTGTGTATTACAACGAAGAGCTTGTAACAAATTCGAAATTTCAAACGCAATTATCTCGAAAACTACAACGATTCAGAACACGCCGTAAAAACAAAAATGCTCCATTTTTCATGTACTTTAAACACTGCTCTCCAAGAATCTCCATATCGCACGATGAACAACTTGTTTTATTATCTTTCAAAGAAATGCGCAAAGAAAGATTTTTTGTAGTTATCTATACAATTTGATGCAGGTGTCGTCCCTGATATAACTTTAAAAATTTTTAAAAAAATGCAATTTTTCACCAAAATTAACCAAAAATACCCCCCATTTTTCAACAAAAAGTCCAATATCTATACAATTTGATGCAAAATTCGTAATTTTTTAACAAAAATTTTTCATTTTTCACCAAAATTTGTCATTTTCTGAGCCCACAAAAAATCCACAAACCATGCAAGCAAGACTTTTTGAACTTTACATTTGAAACAAACTAAACCTGACCTCATAAAATTTGCACTTATACTTATCCATATAATCCGACCATCCTAAAGGAGGGTACAAGGATTATTAGGATTCCCATTAGAAAAACAAATCATTTTGCGTCAAGAATTGCATCAAATGCAAATAAAAAGATCAAGCCACCGTACCTCCTACAAGCCAATCAAATTTTTAAGCACCTAAACATCCGCTTCTAAGACTCTAAGACGTAAAGTGTGCCACGAGACGTGCCTGTAAACTTTGATCTAATCCTGAGATAGAGCATTAAGCTAATCTATTTGTGGTTGACGTATTAGGACTTGTGATGGGACAATTTTTATAGGGTCAGAAAAACAAGATTGGTTCCAAGAACTGGGTCAGAAAATATTCAAGAAGCCTTATGAAGATATAAAAACAGGAGAATTGGGGAAAACAAGACCCGGAAATTACGTCTTAATACTTACAGTAAACAAAGTTGGAAAACAGATCAAAAAGGTTCGAAAATAGATTTATTTACATAAATTTCATTTTTTTTGTCTGCAAGTTTTACTTTTTCTTCAATCATGTATGTCATAACCTCATCAAAAACTCTCTCACCCATATTTCACGCGTGAGTGATTGGACATTGGTTTTTTATTTCGCTTCTCCCCCTTCGGTAGGGGTACCCCGTGAGGTCAAAATTTTCGAAAACAGACTATACCGCATGATAGATCCCAAATTTTCGAGAGCTAACAAAATTTTATACGGTACTTTATAAATTCACATAAATATGTTTATATGCTTGCTAAACAAAGAAAAACATTTATAGGAGACATAAATTTTTGATCACTAAAGTTCCAGGTGTACAGACAGTGAGACTAGTCAAAATCTTTCTTTTCTCATATTTATTTGTTATGAAAAGGTTACTAATTGCAACTATTAGAAACATTTGAATAGATAGATCAATTCTACGAGTATCAGACAGTGCCATTTAGAAAATAAAGAAAAATTAGCAGAAACGTTTGTGTCTGGTGCTTTGGCTTATAGATTAGGTGTATCCTTGGCAAATTTTCCATACAATGTAGCTTTTATGAGATTAACACTGGATTAGTCTGACGACTTCTGACCATTTTTGAGCAATCGGATAAAGCCTTTAGAAACTAAACATATTTGTGCACTGAATTTGGACCCAAAAATAAAGTTTTTCAAAATTGTTCCAAAATGGCCAGTTGATCTATCTATTCAAATGCCAGAAATTGTTCGGTAAAAAACTCGATTTTGGGCAAAAAGAGTGAAGTTAACATGGGTTTTGGAGAGGCTGGAAACACTAAAAATACCAAAAAAATGATCATTTTTCAAGAATAAATAGGCTTTATGTAAAAAAAACATTAAAAAATGATATAAAAAATAGTTCCAACGTGTTCCTCGTCAATTTTTACCCCTATATAGTGTATTTTCAAAAAAATTTTTGACTTTGGCATTTTTATTCCTGTTAAGTGCGCCCCAGGCATAGGTCATCAAGGGGGAGGGGTACAGTACCCCTCCCCACCACTCATCCTCGTTCTGCCTTTATAGTCATTCATTCATTCACCATGAGGATTCGTGTACCCCCCCCCCCCCCTCCAATTCATTCATTATACACATTTTTGAAAATTTTTATAAATATTAATTTAAACAATTATTTTTTGAATCAATTTTCTTTCTGGATCCTATCCACAAATATAAATTAACAACATACAATTTTTCTTTGAATGCATTAATTTTTTTATCATGTATCCCCCCTATACCCCTCTGAAAGGCCATTCATCCATCCTGAGGGCCGGTGTATCCCCCGTACTGGTAAACTATGCCCCCAGGCGCAGTAGCTACAACATTTCATTCAAACATCAGAAAAACACTGGACGAAGTAGGCTTCCTAAGCCATTTCTAAAAGTACATTCTGTTCTAACAGAATGTACTTTTCGAAATAGCTTATTTCAAACAAAAATTCAATTTTTATATCAAATTTTTTAAAGAGCTTACATCACCATAGGGTGGAGCTTTTGGGCTTAATCAAAAATTTTTTTCATGACTTTCTAAGACCTCGAAATGACATTAAAACACACTTATTACTCGAAAATCCTTTGGATCTCATCAAAATTACTCTACCAACTTTTTGCGCCTCCCCTTTCATAACTCACTAAAAATTCACGCCACCCAGCGTTTCAAATTATGCTATATGAATCTCCACGTATGCGCGAAAATTTCCCAAAAAAGTTGTCCGACCACCCAGCTAGCACAAGATTTGATGCTCAAAGTGCGGCACTAATAACTTTAATGATCACCCAACACGGTGGGGCTTATTATAGGCAGCTAGTCTTTCAAACAAAATTTAATGGAAATCTCAAACAACCTTTGTGAATGAAATTAGAATTTTCGGAAAAGGTCTATATGGGGCTTAATTGAAATGAACAATTTCAAATACAAAGCTACTATGCATTGCGTGTAACTTGTTAATAAGTTGAACTTAACTCATGGTAAGACTATAGTCAATAACAGGAATTGTGTATCGTCATAAGGAAATTTTAAATTTTGTGCAAAAAATTTTAAATTTTGTGCAAAAATTTAAATTTTTTACTAAAATTAATGGCATAGGAATGGGGGGGGGGTCATACATGGGCATTACTTCTATCCCTCCTCACAATTGGGTGGTCCCTTCTCATAAACTTTGGTGGCCCCTTTCCAGGTTCGTAGCTACGTTGGGGCATCTGGGGCACCGCGCCTCCTCCGAAACCGAAAAAATGAAAAAATTTTCCTAATGGTCCCCCTTCTTATGTTTTTGCCCAAAATTGTGAAAACTTTTTTGAAAAAAACATAAGGGGAGACCCTTATGATTTTTTCAAAATTTTTGGGTGGGCGCCCCCTCCGAAATTCAGCTCTTCCTACGGGCTTGCCCTTTTCTATATTTGGGGTGGGGGCAAGATGAGACATACATAGATAATAAACCCCTCCAAAGAGGTATGCGCATATCCAACTCTCTCTACAAGCCCCCCTCCACGTCGCTTCATGATTGTTATACTAGTATCAAAAATTTTACATTTTAACATTTTTTCCAATATTTCAAAAAAGTCACACGTGAGACATATATAACATATGCAAACATATTCGACTTCCTTGCATTCAAATTTTACGAAGTTAATTCAATTTTTTGCACGATTTTTTGTACTCACTATAATTAGTAGAAATGTGGTGGGCTGATAAAGGTTTTTCTCAGTTGGTAAACAAAATATTAATTTCTCTATTGAAGCCTAAAAGACAAGTTAACGAGATTCGTTTGCAAGAAAAGGTAAAATAATTATCTAAGGAATTTATTATGAGATAAATTATATCGTAAAATTTGAGTGCAAATTATAAACGTTTGAGTACAACGTCATATTTATAAGAATGTCAAGAAAATTTTGATAACTTTGAAATCAAAGTTATCATAACGCAAAAGATACAATTTTCAATATCATAACTCAAAAGATACTATTTTAGTCGATTACAAATTATGATAAAACTACCATAATTTGTAATCGCTTAAATTTAGTATCTCTTAAGTTATGATATTCAAAAAAGTATCTTTTGAATTATGATAGTATTTGATTTTAAACATATATGTTTCTAAGGGACGCTTGACATTTGAGAAAATTTTTTGGACATAAATTTTTTCTCACACAATATTTTTTCTCTCACATATTTTTTCCCTCATATATATTTTTTCTCATGTTGCGATTTCGTCATGACACCATCGTGATGCCGTCATAACGTCGCGACGCCTATCATAACGGTGTCGCGGCTTCATGGCATCATCGAGACGTCACGACGGCGTCATAACATCATCGCGACGTCACGACAGTATCGCAACATCATTACGGCGTCGCGGCTTCATGACAACATCGAGACGTCATGACGGTTCGCGACGTCACGACGGAATCGATATCGTGACAGTGTCGTGGCTTCATTCGGTATTGTGACGTAAGAGAAAAGTATGTGTGAGAAAAAATGGGATCCAATTTTTTATTTGAAAATTATATAAATTACCATTTTATGAAATTTTGTATAACAAATACAATAGACATTTTCATTTCTCTATCCCCCCCCCATATTCATATTTTTGTAAATTTTGAACAATTTCGAATTGTTGGATTTTGGGAAAAATATTCTTTGAATTTTGTACTTTGCTCAGTATTTGATCATAATATACGTTTAGTATAAAAAATTTAACGCCTAACAAAAACCTATCTTACTTTCTACTTTGGTAAATTTTCTACAAATCAACTTTAAAACAAATAACGGAAGTCCCATCGGAAAGAAGGACCGGTGCAAAATATTAACATCACAAAATAATTTTAAAAACAAATCAAGATCACTCCTCAAGATAAGGCAAACAGAAAATAGAGAGCACGAAATAGATGGGTGAGCTGCTGTAATAATGGAACACACGAAAATCAAGTAAAGACCCTCGTTGGAGAGCAAAAATAATGCACAAGAACCTTGTCAATGCCCGGTCAAATTATCAGCAATAAACAATGTTTTAACACGAATTTGTCAATAATTATTTCACATGAAGAAATATGGGGAAATAGGGAAAAATTTTCATGAGATTTTTAAAAAAATTTTGTGAAAAATTCGAGGGGACTACCTGAAACGGGTGAGGTGTGGGTTATTTCTTCAAATGAATGATGGGGCCAGGGTTGTCATTTTCGCTTTTTCGGATGGGGCTTCAATTCAAACAATGTTATAGGTACGTAATTTTTAGCGGGGAATCCGAATCCGGTGTTATTTTCCGGTTTTGAGTTCAACAAGATAGGAAATTTTGAGATCTTTGTTCAAAACCCAACGTGTTAGGTGCAGGTTAGGCTGTATTTTGCTATGGGGTTAGGTAAATTTCATCGAAGTCCGGCTGTCTAGATGTTTTTCTAGGCGGGGAATCGAATTCGATCATTTTCGAAATTTGAAAAAATTTTTCTGACAATGATTTAAGCGATATTCAGTATGAAACCTGTTTAGGGAGTATACCCCTCATTGGGGTACCTTACAGTGGTCAAAATCAAACAATTCTGTCAGATTCGAGTTCCCCATGTCGGAAAACCCCCCTGAATACAACAAATCAGCCATTTTGGTGAATTTTTTGAAAACTTATCAGGCGCGTAGCTAAGATTCAGAGGGAGGAGAACACCAAGGTGAAAAACCTCAATTTTCCCGAAGCTTGAAAATACTTTCCTGACCCTGATTTAGGGAAATAAGAGTGTGTATTGAAGAGAAAATATGAAAATTCGCTTCAATACTCACTCTTATTTTCCCTGAATCAGGGTCAAGGAAGCATTTTCAAACTTCGGGAATGCGCGCAATCGATTTTTCGCATAAAGTTACCCCTAGAAAAGTCATTTTTGCAAAAATTTTTAAAAAATTTTCGGAGATGCTGCTGCTGCAAAGTTACCCCCTTTAAGAAATTTTTCACTTTTTTCCTAAGAAGTTTCAGGTTTGAGAGGCACATGCCGTTTTAGTCATTTGTTGTGCATAAAATTGTTTAAATTGCCATAAATTAGTTCAAAATTCAAAAAATTGTCAAAAATAATCCCCACTAAAAAACA
>JAQGBS010002559.1:0-12946 GCA_034698545.1 Acrobeloides obliquus | reverse complement strand
TTTTCGTTTCAATAACCCAAAATAATTTTCAAATTGGATAATTTTGGTGCCATTTTATTCGTCTCGATGAGTTATAAAAAATGCTGTATTTATTTTTTTCATGTTCAAGGAATTTGAATTATTTTCTTCTCAATATACAGATTTTATTGGTTCAGGGAACAACAATTTTGAAGATTTTTTACTATTTTACACATGAGCATTACACTATATAAATTCAACCAGGTGTTGAATGTGAAAAAACCACCATTTTAATTACGAGCAAGAAATGGATCCCCAGTCAAGTTTTCCTCCTCGTTTGTATGATGTAAAGTCTTAAACGTGCACGAAAATTTTTGCGGCTCTTTGACCAACGCATCTTCACAGGATGTACACAAAGCCGACGAGCAAAAAGCAGACAAAATGATCGAATAGCCTTTGGTCATAATACGATTTCCAGCACCTTTTCTCCATGAGGCTAATCAAGAGTAAATGGACTGGCAAGTGTCGAGTGGCTCAAGCATAGGAACATCTGACTTTTATTTATTGTTTCGGGGATGAAAAATTTGATTTACTTTGCTTGATTGCGGTTGTTCTATTATTTCTTCTTTTTTTAAAATATTACGATCCAATCAGTCTTTTTGAGTATAAATTATCATAGGTCACCATAGGGGGAGTACACCGGTCCCTCAGGATGGATGGATGAATGAATGGCCTTTTAGGGGGGGGTACATGCATACATAAACAAGGAGGGGGACAAGCTACATCGGGGCTATATGTTGTCGACCAAAAAAAGGTCGATTTTTTCAAAAAATTTATATGATGAATGAATTGGGGAGGGGGATAATGAACCCCCATGATAGATGGATGAATGACTATAAAGGCGGAAGGTCCGAAGATGAGTGGTGATGGGAGTACTGTATCCCCTCTTGGTGACCTATGTAACTCATGTTTTCGTGTCAATAAAAAATTTCATGTTAAATTATAAGCAAAATTAAAAATCCGGTTTTTATTGTGAATTTGGCTCAGTGGTAGTGCTCCAAGATTCGAGTTTAAGGGTCTCTGGTTCGAATTCCATCTTTTCGTTTTTTGGCCCACTTACCCCCCTTTTTTCAAAAAGTTCTCCAAATTGGCTGAAATTTGGTGCCAGGAAGTTTTTCGAGGCGGAGAACATGAATCTGAAGGAATTTTTTAATTTTGATCATGAGAAGGTACCCAACGAGGGGTATAAATTGCCTCAAAAAAAGTGCCTTGTGTATTCCCTAAATCAGGGTCAGACAAGCATTTTCATGTCTCGGCAATGCACGCAATCGATTTCTCGACTAGAAAAATCCTAGTACGATCGAAGATTTCATCAAAAATCGACTTCTATAGCCAAAAATATCGACATTTGAAGATGAATTTGCACCTCATCTTTTGAAAAAGTTTATATATTGACACGAAAACATGAGTTACGCTTAAAAGACTGATTGGATCGTATTCAACATGCACTTTTTGCATAATACTGAAAAACAAATTCAACAAAAACGAGCGAAAAATGTAGATGTATTTTTTGGGGCCGACAATACTTATCAAACAATTTTCATCGTTTCTTTCATGTCCTCGGTAGTATAGTGGTAAGTATCCGCGCCTGTCACGTGCGAGACCCGGGTTCGATTCCCGGCCGGGGAGAAAATTTTTTGCTTATCAATATTAAACTTTTCATGTATGATAAATTTCTATAGAGTGAGGCTAAATAAAAATTGATTTTTTCAAAATTTTTAATTTTGATCAAAAATAACTCAACAGGATGTTTTTTATGCGATATATCGATTGTGCGCGTTGCCGGATCTTGAAAACACTTTCTTCACCCTGATTCAGGGAAGAGATGTGTGTATTGAAGCGAAAATAGGCTAATGCAGGGCTGCATTTTCAAGACCCGACAATGCGCGCATACGATTTCTCGCATAGAAAACCCCTTATAGGGTGATTTTGGTCAAAATTTGAAAAATCGCAAAAAATTAAAGTTTTTGCCTCATCTTATAAATATAATGTTTTCATGGCTAGCTTTACGAAAAATGTCGACTAGTTGGAGAAGTGGATAAGGAAGCCGCCCGTCCGATCTGACAAGTTAAGCAACGTTGAGCCTGCAGGTTCGATCCCACTAGGGCGAAAATTTCGATATACAAAAAAACTTTAAAAAATAATTTTTAGCTCCATTGTTTAAAGAAAAGTTTTTTTGTAGATCAAAATTTTTGCCTTCGAGGGATCGAACCTGAGAGGCCCAACGTTGCTTAACTTGCCAGATCGGACGGGTGGCTTTCTTATCCACTTCGCCAAGTAGCAAACATTTTTCATAAAATTTTATATAGTCTTATAGGATTGGCAAGTACCAATAAGCTAACGTTTTTTTTATTATTGTTGTTAGAAAAAAATCATTCAATTCAGATAGGTTCATGTAAAAATCGGTCTCTTCATTCATCCTTACAGGATGTACACTTGAGCGAGGAAATTGGAGTGACCTCCCGCCGGGAGAACCATTCAAATCTTATATCCGAAAAGGTCTATTTTTCGGTCGTCGAGGTGGCTTTTTGGGCCACTAGAGTGTGTACCTAATAACTTCGACGAACTATTCGGCCATTAGGTAACAGTTCGACTGACGACTAATGGTCTTCTTCTTCAAGCCAATTTGTATGTGTTTATCTATAGAAAATTTTGATGAGTTCCGCGACAATAACCCTGTACTTATTTTTATGTTATAAAAAAACTCGAATCGCGCATCGAGAACTTTTTTATTTGCGACTTTTCGCTTCGATAAACAGGCTTTCTCTGAATTAAGGAAGTGTTTTTTGCTTCGAAAAGGTCAAATTAGGATTTCCCGCATGTTTTTACCCCTAGAAGCGTCATTTCCAGAAACAAATTTTCGAACAATTTTCAAGTGGTTGGCCCCCTATTGGGGCCACCTTAGTAGCTCCAGAATTATCAAATTTCGTAAATTTTTCGCTTCACCGTGAAAATGCTTTCCTGATTCAGGGAAAATGATGGGTGTATTGAAGTGAAAACGTCAAAAAACTCTCGATTATAAAACATCAGCACACCTTTGTTGTACTTTTTTTCGTCGAAATTTTGACATTTCCACCGTTTTTGGCTATGGCGAACATTTTTTGATAGTTTTTTTTAAAGAAAAAGTTGAATATTTTTTGGAAAATTAAATTTTTGGACTTCGGTTTATCCCAAAACACATAACTTTATTGACCAAAGTTGCCCAAAATTTTGTGCTCTACAAGATAGGCTACTAAAAAAAATCTATTTTTGTGGCACAAAAATAAAAAGCAAGTGTAGCGCAAGAAAAATATTGGCTATATTAAAATAATTACTTGATCCATTTGTTCAAATGGATCATTTTGTTTTCATTTAAAATGCCTTAACAACCTTGGCATTGTTTCAAAATCGTATGAAATGGACCGTGATAATTACGTTTTCTGCAATTCCCATTCACATTTCCATCGGTTAATTATGTTTCTTAAGACCCCTATATATGTTCATGTTTTATTTATTCTCGTGATATGCATGAATATTTTTAATTACTCGTTTTTAGAGTGGACGAGAGATCTCGAAAACTCGAGACTCTAGAAGATTTTGAACTTGAAATTTGAGAGCATTTTTGCAGCTTTTGTCAGAATTTGTTGGCCATAGCTCAAAAAGGTAAAATAACTTATTTTTGGACAAAAAGAATTAAGTTAGGGGTTGTCCTTAAATTACGTTTTCAAAAAGTTGGATTTTGAACCCCCTTCCCTCCTCTTCCTCCCCCCTACGTTAGTTTTTTCCTTAGAAAAATCTTAAAATTTTAATGGAGCGTTAGATTTTCAGAGACCCCAAAAATCACAAAAGTACACTTTTTTGACCACCTTGTATTTAGATTTGATCGGCAATACTTATGGCTAATCTTACCGGAACGCCTCAATTAATGCGTACTCCAGTGGCACATATTTCCCAATGTGCTCCTATCTATGTCGATTATAATCAGGTCAATTTCAATGTTTAAAAGTCTGGTTTAAAGGGCCATTCCACTTTGGGGGGAGGGAGTTGATGCCGAGTGATAGAGCACAAAATTTGGAGCATTTTTTGCTTTTACTGCACTCCTTGAAAATCTAACCATAAAAAGGGAGCATTTTTTGTTTTTACGGCATGTTCTGAATCGTAGTTTTCGAGATAATTGCGTTTGAAATTTGAATTTGTGTACAAGCTCTTCGTTGTATTACACAGACTTTTTTGAATTTTTTGCGGAAAAATCGATTTTTGTATCTATTTTAAAAATTTTCATAAAATGAACATTGTAGCAGTTTTTTATGGCTAAATGAGACAAAAATTATCCAATTTGAACATTGTTTGAGGTTATTGAAACGAAACTTCTGATTCATGTTTTCGTTTCAATAACCCAAAACAATTTTCAAATTGGATAATTTTCGTGTCATTTTGTTCGTCCCATTTAGCTATAAAAATTGCTACAATGTTCATTTGATGAAAATTTAAAAAATCGATGCAAAAATCGATTTTTCCTCAAAAAATTCAAAAAAAAAGTTTGTGTATTACAACGAAGAGCTTGTAACAAATTCAAAATTTCAAATGCAATTATTTCGAAAACTACAACGATTCAGAACATGTCGTAAAAAGAAAAAATGCTTCATTTTTCATGAACTTTCCGAATATCAACAAAAAATGGCAACTTTTCCCCACTGGACTGGTCCTTTAATAGGCGAATATAGGTAACCACGAAGATTTTCGAAGAATCGGCTCCAAATTTTGTCTCAACCATATTCAAAAAAAATTTTCCACTAAAAATTTTAATAATTTTAGTCATTATCTTCACCAGAATCTAGAAAAACTACTTATGCAACTCCATTACCGAAGAAACATCCATTTGAGTCGGACGGTGTTGCCCCTCTGTGCTTCCAAATTCATAAAGAAGCCGAAAAAATTTATGCAAATACTAAAGTATGAATTTTTCTCATTCTTGTAAGCGTCACCATTTTTTCTTTGTCCTTTCTGAGATATGCCACCATTTCCATTGCGTTACCACCGGTAATGATGGTAACGCAATGGTAACAGTGGTATATAGTTTTTTTAGCCTAATTTTGGCCTAAAAATCGAATTTTGATATTAAAAAAATCGAATTTTTGGCCTAAAAATCTCAATTATATGAAGGTTAGTCTTCCTTGTCAGAGAAAAAATGGCCAAACTTTTGGTAGATTTTACAAAAGGGCATAGAAACTTTGCCTTAGGACTTTGCTTCCTCCCATATTTTACTTTTTTGTTGCGTTCGCTAATCTCAACAATTTAGCTCAAATATTCAATGCTATCTTTGGCATTAATCTGTTTTATTTCGTCTTTCTTCACATATTTAAGTCTACATCGGTTGGAGTCTCTTGAAACATTGGCACCTAACATGAGCTATTTTCTAAGTACGAGTAATAATACGGAAGCTATGATTAGTGCACTGATTTGGGAAGCTAGTTTCTCGATTTGCCTGATTACACTGCTGAGCTCGTTGTGCGCATTCTTTGTTGCCGGTGTGCAGTTGTTTTTTGTTTTCAAGATTATTAAAACTGAACCTAACTCAAGCAAAAAGTAGGTTACTTCTTTGGGCATTCAAGGACCAGTAAAGTGGGAAAAAAGTTGCCAATTTTTGTTGATATTCGGAAGAAAGTTCATGAAAAAAGGAACATTTTTTGTTTTTAAGACATGTTCTGAATCGTACATATCCAGTAGGGGGGAGGGCGGTCCACCCCCATCACCCACCCACCAAGGGAAATTTGGCACCCACCCACCAGACATTTTTTGAAGTGTCTCCCCCCCCCCAATTTTAGACTAAAATTTGTAAAAATTATATAATTTTTGAGCCAATTTTTTACTTTAAAAAAATCAATTTTTACCCTATTTTGAGCTCAAAATCGACTTTTGACTCAATTTTTAACATTTTTCAAAAATTTTCGAACAAAAAAAATCAATTTTTGAAAAAATCGTTAAAAAAATTACGTCCCCCTTATCCCCCCTAATTGATCATCCACCCACCCTCCCTCCATGCAAGTGGATATATATGTTCTGAATCGTTGTAGTTTTCAAGAAAATCGCGTTTGAAATTTTGAATTTATTATAAGCTCTTCGTTGTAATACATAAACTTTTTCAAAAAGTTTGTGTATTACAACGAAGAGCTTGTACACAAATTCAAAATTTCAAGCGCAATTATCTCGAAAACTACAATGACAGTGCATTTTTGTGTCGCGCGACACGTCGCGAGACGTTTATAGTCTGTCACGCGATGCTTTTTTGGACCGAAATCAAAAATTTTTTGATTCAATCCAATTTTTATCATAAAATTTTTTAGTGCCTTGGAATACTTATCTGAAGGAAAATTTGTACGAATGGCTGCATTCTTTATATGGTACTTAAGTCTTATTGCTTTTATATTTTGTAAGTTTGATAGTGTTAAGTGAACAATTTGAATGCCCTTTGTAGGCATAGTTATGTCCATTTTAATGGTGCCATCACCATTATGCTCAGTAGCAAAAGGAATAGCTGCAGCGTTTGGACTAACATGCTTAGTGTTTTGTGGGTTTGCATCTTTTCAATCCGTATTCTCTCTCTGTCGAATGGATCTCAATTCAGTTATGGAGATACAGCAAGGATTTGATGAAAATTATGGCGACTCCTCCGATCATCCACGTTATGTAGGACAATATCTGAATATGAGTACGCTTGTATAATATTAATAGACAATTTCGAAGCTACTACACTATATGGGCGCCCCCACGTGAAAAGTTTTTTTTCTTGAAATGACACTTGTAGGGGTAAAAACATGCAAGGAATCCAAATTTGACATTTTCGAAGCGAAAAAATGCTTCACTGATTCAGCGAAGGCCTGTGTATTGAAGCGAGTTCATAAAAATGTGATTTTTGCTTTAATACACTAGCCTTACCTGAATCATGGAAGCGGTTTCTCGCTTCGTAAATGTCAAATTCGGATTCCCCGCATGCTTTTACCCCTAGATGTGTCATTTCCAGAAAAAATTTTTCAGATGGGTGACCCCTTTATTGTGTAATAGTTCCACAATTTCCATGTATATTCAGAATTTATAAAGAACAATGTTGTTATGAAATTGTAAAAATTGTATTATAAAAATAAGAAATAAAATTATAGATGTCATTTTTTCTTCTGCTGAAGCATCCATCCACTTAATTACGCCACTGCTTCTCCCCTGTACGGTAAATTTTCGGAGTATATTTTGTGAATCTACGATCTATATATTTATTATATCATTAAAACAAGACTACAGCAAACATTTTTACATTTAACTATAACAAGTAACATGGCTCACGGTGGACCAAAGTGGAAAGAATATGAGCTTTGATAAAAACAGGTTCTTATAGTCCATTTCAGCCCCAACTATAAAAAAGCTGGACCCAAAATTCAAGTCGGCATCCTCTCAAGTTAAGCAACGTTCGATTTCACTAGAGCGAAAATTTCAATATACAAAAAAACTTTATAGTTGAAGTGTTGTATTGAAATTGTTTTCAGATTTCTCGAAAAACCCCCGAGTATAAAAAGTTAGCCGATTTGGAGAACTTTTTGAAAATTCGATTTTTTTCCCTTTGGTCCCCAAGGAGGAAAAGTGAAAAATTTTTGTCGCCGATTTTGATAATGTCACAAATCGGAGAAGTATTAATATTGACTAAAAACAAAGTTTCACAGAATATAAAGCTGGATTTTAATGTTTTTAAAGAATTTTTCATTTTTGGCCCAGTTTGGTCCGCCGTGTGGCTAAAAATATTTTATATTCACAACAAATTAACCATATTCAAAGTTCGACTGAAGAAGAGTCGTCTGAATCAGTTTCCCAAGAACGCTAAACACAACATATACAGGGTGAGCCGAAAAAACCGTAATTTTGCATTTTTTTTATCGAAAAATTTTCAAAAATCGCATGAAAATACTCCTTATAGGTGATTTTAAACAAATTTTGAAAATTTTTCACCAAAAAACGCAAACAGTAAGAACCACCCATAAAAAATGCTGAGATTATATTTTCCAGGGTATACTTGATAGTTGCTCATGCAAACTATATGTATTCTCGTAAAACTACCTACCTTGGTGGTGCCAACTCGCCGAAGAGCTACATCTCTACCACGTAAAGTGCTACCGCGTGGACGACCGCGAGAACGGCTGCGATTAAGCGAAGGCGCTGTTGCAGTTATCTTTTCCTTACTCTTTTGACTACTCGGCATTGGCCTACAATTTATACAATATAAAACAAAAGTATTGATTTGATCCAAAAGTTAGCGGATTTTTCGATTGCCACTTGCGTATAATTGTTTTTGCTTTTTTCTAAATAAACTGAGGCAGAGCGCCTTCAGCAAAAAAATTTTGGGCAAAAGCATAAGAGGGATTAACACAATTTTTTTATACGACTTACTTCTTTGTCGCAATTGGCGTGGATGATTGTATGGGTGGAGTCGTAGCAGGTTTAGTTTTTTGCATCTGTTTTTTGTGCTTTTCTTGGCGAGCTTCCAAGTCCTGAAAAAAAGAAATGTTAACAATTTCTACTAGGCACTCAAAATAAACATACAGGGTAAGAAAAAAAACCGTACTTTTGCGTTTTTTGGTAAAAAATTTTCAAAAAAATTTTTTTCAAAAATTATAAGGGGTATTTTCATGCGAGATATCGATTGCACGCATAGAAAAACCCTGAAAACGCTTCCCAGTCCGTGAAATATCAGACATTAATGCAGCTAGACTCAATGATTTGTACTAAAATAATTCAATTCGAAAAAAACTTACTGAAAGATGAGACTCCAAGCGAATCATTTCCTCTAATATAGCATTCTTCTGACTCTCTTTCTCAACGTTAGTCGAATTCGCACTATCCAACATTTTTTTCAAGTTTGCAATCTTTGTTTTTTGCATTTCAACCTAATATTGCCGAATAATACAGGGTGTTCCAAAAAACCGCCATCCGGTAGTTTTTTGGCGAAAATTTGTCAAAAAATTTTTCTCCAAAATGACTCATTAGGGGTATTTTTATGCGAGAAATCGATTGCGCGCATCAAAAATCTTAAAAAACGCCTCCCAGATAATGAAATATAAGATTTTCGTATTTTTCAGTTATTTTCGGTAGGAAATCCTACTTGAAAATAAGAAAATTGGATGATATTTTATGGTCTGAGAGGCGTTTTCAATAGATTTCTCGCATAAAAACACTCCTAATGATTCATTTAAAAAAATTTTCGCCAAAAAATGACCAAATGGCTGTTTTTTGGAACACCCTGTATTAAAAATATTTTAAACGCAACCTGTTCTTGTTTCTTCTCCAGCTTGGCCTTAAATATTTCTTTCAGTGCAGCACTGCGTTCGATACGTGCTTTTACACATCCCGACCAATTTGCGTGACGATCCGACAATAAAGCCTCTGTATTCAACTAAAAAAGAAAAGTAGAAAACCAAAAGTCTATTTTTCTGAGGCTGCGTTCAAGCATATCAAAAAAGTATCAGGAAGGGGCAAAAGTTCGGAGGCACCCAAATTTTTTTAATAAATTTGGGTGTCCTCAAACCTTTGTCGGTCTGTCCTCAAACTTTTGCCCCCTGATAACTTTGCCTGATTTTCAATAAAATCGCGTTTATTTAAACGATTAGAGCATAAAATTTTATTGGTTTTTTTGCTTCTCGACCAATAAAATTTTATGCTTCATGACCAATCGTTTTAATAAACACAATTTTATTGAAAGTCAAGCAAAGTTACATTTTTTGGCAACTTTTTTGACATGCTTGAACGCAGCCTAAACTGACACAACTAATAAATACTAACCTGTAACAATTTCGACGTGCTATATTCATTCTCGAACAGCTCCTTTTCTTTTTTAAAAATCTCCTTTTTCGCCTCCATTGCTGCTTGTTTTCTGGCCATCTCGTCTCTTAACTTGTTTAAAGTGACTTCCATTTGAAGTTTCCTGCTGTTTATCTCGTCTAAAAATACGATATGAAATTTTAAGGAGACTAACTGGTATACAAAGTAATTTTTTAAATACAAGGTGAGCCAAAAAACCCGTACTTTTGCGTTTTTTGGCAAAATTTTTTTTTCAAAAATCACCTATGAGGGGTGTTTTCAGAAGTGCCAAGTCTGCTGATTTTTCAGAAAAGTGCTAATTTTGAGATGTCAAATCTGGCAAGATCTGATTTTTCAGTGTCAAATCTGATTTTTGAGATGCTAAATTTTGTCAAATTTATAAGAAATATAATGGAAAATTAGCATTTTGCTAATAATTTTTGCTCCTAAAATCTGATTTTTGAAGTCAGATTGCTGATTTTGAAACAAATGTTTTTGGCATCCCTGAATATTTTCATGCGAGAAATCGGTTGCGCGCATCAAAAAACCTTGAATACGCATTCCAAAGCCTTTAACTTCGATTTTTTAACCAAAAATACTGAAAACTGTATGTTTTCGGGATTATGACTCCAGTATTTTTTGGTCTAATCCGACTAGGACGAACGATAGCTCATTGAATTTCTGAGATCACGCCGAACAACATTGTAAAGCCCAGGGGCTGCGTTAAATGCTCTTACAGGATGAGCTAAAAAACAGTACTTTTGCTTTTTTTGGTGAAAAATTTTTTAACCACCTATAAGGAAAGTATTTTCATGCAATTTGTAAAATTTTTCGCCAAAATAAGGTTTTTTGGCTCACTTTGTAATTTTACACTCCTTTCATATTTTACAAAATTTCCCTTAAATAACCTTTTTCTTGTTGCAACTCATCAAGTTTCGTCACCATAAGAGACTTTTCATAGCTCCTTTCTTCTTTCAATCTTCGAATTTGAATGATTTCATTATTCTTCCATACAATTTCAGCCGATTTTTTAGCCATGTTTTGTTGAAACTCTGTCAAAGTCTTTGTTTGATCTTCCCATTTTTTCGCCTCTAAATGAATATTAAAAAAGCTCACATATTCACGACACACGTGTATTATAATGCATAATTTCATAATGGTAAGAAGCCCATGCCTTAGCCTAAGGCGTTATTTATATTTCTGTGGTGTCGTACGACCGAACTATAAACTCTGTCGTACGACACAAAAATGCACGGTCGTGTCGCAACACGATAGAACTATAAATCCCGCGTAAGACTTTAAGCCTAAGGCCTAAGCCCATTATGTATTTTGACCATTATGCATTTTGGTGCGCATCCATTCACGACCTACCATCCATAGAAACAACAGGTTCAAATTCCAAAACTTTGAGTGCTTTCAAGTCGCTTTTCAAATTATGAAACACTTTGATTAATTCATCACTCGTTGATTTTTCCACATTAAAAGCATTGATCACTAAAAACCGTCAAATCAAGAATCTAAAAACAAACCGATACTTATTTAGAATACCTCCTCTGTGGAATGCCCTTTAGTCGGCTCAAAATTCGCATAATTCGAGCTTCAAAAAGTAGCATAAAAAGCGCTCAATAGACACAGTTTTTCACCGGAATAGGTTCTAATTTTTTAGAATACCTCTTCCTCTATGGGTTACACTCAAAATAGCCCCCACAAAGGAGATATTCTAAATAAGTACTAACAAACCTTTGTCGAGCTCCTGATCAATTCTCTTTCTTTTTTGCTCATTTTTTCGAGTCATAGACTTCAAATTCTTAACTCTAAAAATACTATATTTATTTCAAGGTGAAAAAGATTAATGCAATGGAAACCCTACTTATCAGAATTAGCATTTGCTTCTCTCGTGCGATGCTTAAGTTGTACTTTTGCCATATCGTTTGCGGCCTTTAGCGCACGCTTCTTTCTGGAGTAAATTGATTGAACTTGCTTCTTGCATTCCTTCGAATGAGTCTAAATGAATTTATAAATCAATGCAACAAAAAATAAATGCTTTACCGTTTCAAAAGTTTTGACATAAGCAGCACATTTTAGCGCAATTAGTTTTGAAATGTATGGTGTATCCATTTTAAGAGCTTCAATAATAATAGAGCTTCCTAGGCTTAGGCCTAAGCCTAGGCCTTTAGCATAAACGAAAGCAAAAAAAGTATAGTGCATAAAACTACAAATTTGGGCGGGGCTAAAGTGCACCGATCGGTGCACTTTAGATACGGAAAACGAATACGGAAAATTTTGGTATACGTTACATCCCTATTCCGGACATAACTTACCGGTAAGTTACGTTCAGGACCTAAGGGCCTCCACTAATTCGTCTTCAAGGCATCGAGACTGCACTAATTGCAATTAGTGCTCGTCTCGACGTCGAGACGCAAATTTAAAGCGAGAATAGCTTTTCAGGGTCAACGAATTTTCGAATGTGGTCTTTTGCAATTTTATTCATCTTTTGTTGGGCTGTAAATTTGCTGAAGACCACATTCGAAAATTCATTGACCCTGACAAAGTAGAAGCGTCGAGACACAATAGATGCAATTAGTGCTATAATTGGTGCTTCCATTTGAATTAGTGGAGAACCTAACTTACTGATAAGGTACGTTCGTCCTAATGCCATATGGGGTACTTTTCGAAACTTGAGGTGCCCTTAACTCTATGTGTATGAAGGGTATAGACAGAATGTGAAAACAAAAAATCCTACTGCTCCAAGTAGGATTCGAGTTTATTAAAATATAAATATAACACAATGCAACAATGTATGATATAACAACAAATAGATTTTTTCGAACTAAAATTCAACTTTTTTTCATCTTTCTTAAATATTGATGTTTTTAAATAAAAAAATTAAGGGTCACCACAAGTACAGCACAAGCTATCGTACGAAAGTACGACGGCCCCACAAGCTATCGTACGATTGTAAAATTAACGTAAAAATACGACGAAATCGCCACAAGCTGTCGTACGACGCAGTACGACGAAATTCGTAAGATAGCTGGTTGAGGGACATTTTTTCCCTGGTCCATTTTTTCCCCGTGACCATTTTTTCCCCAATTTTGATAAAAATATGATT
>JAQGBS010002558.1:0-12955 GCA_034698545.1 Acrobeloides obliquus | reverse complement strand
AACGATTCAGAACATGCCGTAAAAACAAAAAATGCTCCATTTTTTATGATCTTTCCGAATATATCATTTTTTCATATTGTTCAAAACTGTACTGGTCCTTTAAAGTCCGTTTCAGCACCTAGGTGAAAATTTTTGTTATAATTTTCGCAGGAAAACCAACTTTCTAGGGATTTTCTAAGCGGTGAATCAATTGCGAGCATTATCAAAGCATGAAAATGCTTTCTTGACCCTAATCTTTAGGTCCCTAGAGGTTTAGACGCCTAAGTGTCCTGCGCCTAAACACGTAGGCAGCTAAACCCCTAGGCGCTAAGGATCAGGGTTAAGCAAGCATTTTCATGCTTTGATAATGCGCGCAATCGATTCTCCGCCTAAAAAAATATCTAGAAAGCTAGTTTTCCTGCGAAAATTCAAATTTTAGTTCATTTTCGCTTCGTTACACATAATCCCTTCCCTGAATCAGGGTCAAAGAAGTAATTTCAGGGCTCGGAGATGCGCACAATCGATTCCCCGTATAAAATTACCCCTGTAGGGGTCATTTTCAAGCAAAATTTTCGAAAAAATTATCACGTTATTTTGGGTCCCTCTCCTTTAAAAGTAACACTTTTTTTGTTTTTTTATTATTATTTGTACATTCCTTTTGATGTAATATTATTAAATTTTCAGATCCCAAAGAAGAATTTTTTTCGTCAAAGTACATGGTAGCATGATGGATATATATCGCATGATGGAAAAGAAGCGTTGTAAATTAATTGATAGAGAAAATTGAGAAGTACAAACGTAAAAAAGTAACATTTGATTGTAATAAATTCCTTGGTATTTGGCGAAAAGATCATTCGAATCTAGATGAATCAGAATTTGGTTGATTTAAAATAGTCGATTAAGATAAAAATTTTTTTAAAAACTTGAAATGGAAATGGCTCTCACAAGGAAAAAAGCTCCAACAATTTACATATAACTCTTTCCATGACGAATGAAAAATATCGACTATTTAGCTCAGTGGAAGAGAAGTCGACCGTCGGATCTGGCATGTTAAGCAACGTTGAGAATCCAAGTTCTATCCCGCCAGAGTCAAACTTTTGTATTTCAAGAAAATTTTTATATGACCCCCTAAATTCGGCCTCGTAGAATGTTTTGCCTATAATTTATCTTATTAGCTGCTTTATTCGTTTTTGCCCCTTCACTGTACAAATTGCGTGGGATATGATTATGGACAACAATCTTACAGGGGAATCAATGCACGCCTCGAGTCGTGAAAATGCATGCCAGACCCTGATTCAGGAAAGGGGTTGGAGTATTGAAGCGAAAATAAAAAAATTCGATTTTTTACCGAGAAAACGTCGTTTCTAGGATAATTTTAGGTGGAGAATCGATTGCGCGCATTTCCGAACCCTGAAAATGCATGCCTGACCCTGATTCAGGAAAGGGTCGGGGTATTGAAGCGAAAATCAAATAAATTCGGAAAACAGTGGTTTTTAGGGTAATTTTGCATGGAGAATCGATTGCGCGCATTCCCGAGTCGTGAAAATGCATGCCAAACCCTGATTCAGGGAAGGGTTTGGGTATTGAAGCGAAAATAATAAAATTCGATTTTTTACCGAGAAAATGTCATTCTAGGGTAATTTTAGGCGGGAAATCAATTGCGCATATTCCCGAACCCTGAAAATGCATGCCAGATCCTGATTTATCATACAATTACACTACTGTAGAAACGACTGTTTTCCGAATAAAACCAGAATTTCTTTGATTTTCGCTTCAATATCCTGGCCCTTCCCTGAATCAGGGTCAGGCATGCATTTTCAGAGTTCGGAAATGCGCGCAATCAATCCCCCACCTAAAATTATCCTAGAAACGACGTTTTCTCGGTAAAAAACCGAATTTTTATATTTTCGCTTCAATACTCCAACCTTCCCTGAATCAGGGTCTGGCATGCATTTTCACGACTCGAGAATGCGTGCAATCGATTCCCCATGCAAAATTGCCCCTAAAAGTGATGTTTTTATATAAAAAAAAGGAAAATTTTTTTTCGGAGATCCTGCAATAAAATTCACCCCACTTTAAATATATATAAAAATTTTGGGCACTATAACTTTCGCTACATTTCATGTTTGCCACAACAACTTTCTCAATTAGTCTAAATTAATATGTTTATTGACACAAAAGTGGCGAAAGTTATCGTGGCGAAAGTTACATGACGAAAGTTAGTGTGGCAAAATTCGTGGCGAAAGTTATAGTGCCAAATTTTGCTTTTAAACAGCTTTTTCTGTTAAAATTCGCATATTTGATAGCGAACGGTACTACTTTTACTAATTACCAACTTAGGTGGTTGTTTGTTTACAAATTCAATTGAACATAAGAGTTCTTACAATTTAAGTGTGTATGACATTGCTGTAATAATTTCAAGTTAATTCTCGTGTCTGCGTTTTTCTTCCATTTCTTCCCAAGTGTACAATCTAGTGGAACGAAACAAATTCTTTATTACCGAAAGAAGAAGAAGGAAGAAAAAGAGAAAGAAAAAAAGATAATCTAGAGAAAGAAAAAGGACAATCTTAGAAATTGTTCTTCTCAATTTATCAGTCGCCCGCCACATCCATCCGCCAATATACACTTCGATGAAACTTGAAAAATGTGCTCATTGAAACCACAAGAACCATATAAAATGGCCAAAAGTCCAAAATCAGTTTAGTTTTTCTTCTTGTCTCTTTGTAAACCAGTAAAAAAGTTAAAAATGTTCTTTCGTATCTTGGTCTTATTGGCGGTTTTGTTCACTATTGCCTATGCTAGACCCAGTTATGGAAGTGTGATGCCACCCATAGGGGGATATGGAATGCAAGGTGGATATGGAATGCAAAGTGGTGGATATGGAATGCAAAGTGGGGGATATGGAATGCAAGGTGGATATGGCATGGGTACGAGTTTTTTATATATATAAAAGTTATACTCAAAAGTTATATTGCGCATTGTGTACCGTATATATTTTTTATTAAAAATAGACATTTTTGATTATTTTGTTAACAAAAATGTCATTTTTTATGCGAAAAATTTTTAAAATGGCCAAATGAATAAACGACCAACCATCATTTTCATCTTACAAACGCTAATTTTAGGCGGTGGATATGGCATGGGTTAAAGTTGTGTATGATGATGGGTTAGAATTATGGATAACATTTATTTTTTCATGTTTGCCTTTAATTAAAACTGCAATAAAGTTTATCAACTAAACAGTTTTATTGATGTTAGACTTGTCTAGGTAGATACAAATGCATCAAGGCCCGAACCGTTTCCCCAACAATAATTTATTTTGATGCATTTTTACTCGAGAAAACGACCTTGGATGAATGTAATTTCCACTACGAAAAAATGTGTAAAAAGTGGAACCACTCAAAAACGATCTTCTGATCTCTATATCTTTTCAGGGAGTACATGTACCCCCTCCCCTCCCCCATCCCTCCCAAGTAAGGCTCGGAAGAAACAGACAAAGGGCCAAAAAAAGTTAAACAATCCAAAGGTTGACTAGGTCTTCCTTATGTTTTTGACCAAATAATGTCAACAACTAGGATCACGATCTTGTACCCCCATGAAAAAATCCTAGGTACGGTACTGTCGGAGCGCCTCAAATCGTGTTGAATCATGTTTTTCGACCTCGAGACCCCTCTCCCCTAGAACAAGATACTGGCCGATTTTTAGTGTTTTAGTGTCTTTCCATTTTTTTCCCAGTTTATTCGTCGTACAATAGTTAATCAACTACATTTATATCTCTTTCGCGATCGAAAAATGAAAAACCTGTTTTTCTTTAATAAAAAAACCCAAGGTCTATAAAAGGCTCGTCTGTAAAGTTTTAATCAGTAAACATTTGCCTTTATTACTTCTTATTATTGGTCTTTACTCCTTTTCGAATATGATCTTCCGTATTTTGGTTTTGTTGGTAGTATTGTGTGCTTTTGCTTATGCTAGGCCCAGTTATGGTAGTGTGATGCCACCTCCAGTGCAACCCGGATATGGCATGCAACCGAGTGGATATGGCATGCAACAGAGTGGATATGGCATGCAGAGCGGTGGATATGGAATGGGAGGTGGTAAGAGTTTTTTTTGAATTTTAAGAAAATTATTCCATTTTCAAATGATAATCTCACATTTTAAAGGACTATCCAGAGTCCGAAAGGGACCCTAGACACAAGAACCAACTGGGATCCGGACCCATAGGTCCGGTGTATACATGGATAGGGAGTCGTAATTACGACCCCCAGACGCCTTGAGGGCCCGAAAACTGGAGGCTCAGCGAGGGCCTGAAAAATGGGTGGAACGATGGGGTGGGTTGATGGGAAAAATTGTCAAAAAATGGATATTTTTGTTCAAAAATGCAAATTTTTAAACTAAAAATGTAATTTTTTTGCCCAAAAATGCGATTTTTTAAACCAAAAACGCCATTTTTATTCATTTTTTGGTTAACAGACTCATCCCCGAGGGAGGTGCTGAAAGGCAACAATTTCCTTTAGAAGGGGCGCAGCGAGGGGATTTTACAACCCCCTTAAATATGTTCGAGCACAACATCTTTTCCTATAAAATTTTAATTTTTTAGGTATGGGCGGCATAGGCATGGGAAGATAAAGAATGTCAAAAAATTTTTATCAATCTTTTTTTATATGACACCTTCTTTTTAAATAAAGATTTAGAAATTTAACACATAACTTATAATAATAGAATATTCCGGAATTTTGAAGAAGTATTTCCGTGTTAAAATTTAAAGTATATCATTTATCAAAGAAATTTTAAGAACAAATAGCAAGAAAAATTTAAAAGCATTATATTCCAAATTTATTCCTCATACAATATCCGACAGCAAACGTATACAGGCATGCAAACACTTCTGTGTCGGTAGAATTTTTGTTGATGTCATCAAGGAAACTTAATAATTGATCACATTCAACTAGTAGGACTTCACAATGCTCATCGTGATCCAATTGCTAAAAAATAATAAATTAGGAAAATTTTTCGCAGTCCACTCTGCTGGGTGGAGGGGGAAACAATCTCCCAAACCACATAATTTAATTGATCGCTAGTCAATTTTTTCTAAAAATTGTCAAAATGAGCAAACATCTTGATTACCAATAAAAATTGTTTAATTTTTACAAGTAATGAAGAATCGCCTTCCGTTGGCTGTTCGGATTTCTCAAAAATTTCAAAAAATCGCTCGGACAACAAATATGAATCAGAGTTTTCGTTTCAATAACCCAAAACAATTTTTAAATTGAATAAAATGATACAAAAATTATTGGTCTCGGTGAGTTATAAAAAATGCTGTCTTTCTTTTTAAACAATTAAAAAAAGTTAAAAATGATTGAACGCAAACAAGACTCGAACCTGGGAGCCTAAAGTGCAATCGAAGAGTCCTAACCATTTGGCTATAGTCCGTTTCAACCCCAACTATAAAAAAGCTGGACCCAAAATTCAAAGTCCGACGTTAGCATCCCGTTTGATCGCCAGATCGGATGGGATGCCGACTTCGGATTTTGGGTCCTCTTTTTTATAGTTGGAGCTAAAATGGACTATATAACGGTTTGTTGTCTGGACGATTTCTATGCAATTTCAGGACCCATGACCGGCTTGAAGTTTTACTCAAAGTTTAACTTTAGTACTACCTGTTGAGGATTTTTATTAATCTCGGCATCTCCATCAATTTCTACAAACAAGAATCGAAAAGATTCATCTCCCAGGCCAGTGTCTAGAAATTGTCGTCCATATGACCAGCCATGGATTTTTGTGGGAGTGTAGCCAGTTTCTTCTTTGAGCTCACGAATACCCGCTTCCTCGATATCAGAGTCGGTATCATCAATATGCCCTAAATAAAAATAATTTATAAGTATCTTGAAGTGGGGTTAATTCGTGCAGACAAGTACAAATTTTGTATTTGGTCGTTCAGAGAGTATTGCATCTTTCCTTTTTGACTCGAGGGGACCAAGCAATGCTGTAGGCAGGATTTTTCGATGGGGGGGGGGAGGACATGGTAATGTTTTTTCAAAATTTTATGAAAAAACATAAGGGTACCTTATGATAAAGAAAAATAAATAAAAAATTTCCTGCTACAGGAGGACATGTTTCTTGCCTACGGCACTGAGACCAAGAAAAATGTTTTCGACAAAAAATTTTTTATAATTTTGTTCCCGAGATCACTATATACAATTTTTATGTTGCTTGTGTATACTTGTTGGCCATGTGTTCTAGTGTAAAAAGATAAAATGCTTGTGGTTTGAAGATTATTCTGTATTTATTTTTGGACGCATTTTTTATTCCTTTAGACTGTAATACATTTATGTTTTGTGCTTTCTCTTATGACATTTGTACGAAAGTGTGTGTACAGATTTTGTGAAGTAATACTTTTACCTGCAGGAAATTCAATTACCCAACTTCTTGTAGGAATTCGGTATTGCCGGATCAAAACAAAATATTTTCGGCCTTCTTTTTTAAGTATGGCGAGAACACCAATACAATCGGCATTTTTATAATCCTTTGCTACGGAACGATGTGCACTTTCCCAGGTCTAAAAATCGAAACAGATTCTAGCAGCTATCAATAGTAGGGGGGTTCATTTGAAGGTTTAAGTTGTCCCCGGCAGGCAGGACAAAACTTTCCTTGGGAAAAAATTATTATTTTTTGCCCCCACTCGAGTTGTCACGAGATAATATCTTTATTTTTGCCCTACTCCACCCAAGTTTGGCAAACAAAAGAGTGGAGCAAAAAATTTGCAGAGGGGATGGCGACGGGGTCACATGTGTTTCATAAATAGGGAATAAAATTTTGTATTAAATAAAATAACATTTGTGAAATTACCATTTTTGGTCGTTTTATAATTCGGGAGGGGGGGGGAAGGGGAGACACCGAAAGGCAAAAATTTCCTTTAGACTCCCCGCGTCGCGCGAGAAGGTTTAAGACCCCCTATTCATCTATGCCAAGGACATTTATGAAAATTTTGGGGGACTCCCTCCCAAAACCAAAACTCACTTTGCGCTACTTGGGGGGATTGCCCTAGGCTGAAAAAAAATATAGATCTTACTCCTTCTTGCCCATTACTCTTGAGTCGAAACTTAATACGTCTTGTGGTCATCCATTTTCCTGGATAGACTATTTCTTCGTCCCATAGATCATATGGACATGATTTGAACACGTCACCCATGATTATTAGAATTGTTACAACAATAGGTAAAATTGAACTAAATCGGCTTTAAATAATGGCTAATGTATTATTATTATCAAAGAGATCAAAAATCTTTAGTCTGACCACGCCTAAATTGGGCGAGGTTTTATTTAACTCAAAGAAAAACGAGTTCAACAAGGTACAATGGAATAAATTTAAGAAAAATTACAAAAAATAAATTTTTTGAACATTTTAAAGCTGACCTCTGGCCTAAAAACACCTAAAAATAAAACCCAAAGTAGATTAAAAAGCAATTTTTTTATTAGGTAATTTTTGACCGGTTTATCAATGGCATAAATAATTTTTAAAAATCATTTCACATTAAGAATCAAGCGATTAAATCAAACAAAAGAAATTTCATAACGTGTAAATATAAACTACAAACAACAAAATGCAAGACGAAAAAAATTTCCGTTTTTCGCTGCAAAATCAATAATCTGTCCGAGACAGCGTCAGCTCTTTCTACTTATACTCAAGAATTTTTAAATCGAATCAAACGTTTGGAGAGTTGTGAAAACTATCAAAAAAGCATGAATTTGTAAAATAATTTAATCGCACAAATATTTACAAAATGAATGATAAACATGAAATGTTTTTCAAAATAACAAATTTTTTATTTCACAGTCGTATTTCAGGCTTCACATTACAGTTTTTCGGGCAGGATAGATGGTTGAATGGTCAAAAATTTTCGATGGATGGGTAGTAGGGGGAAGACGGTCCCCCTTCTTGAACGGTTAACCCTAAAAAGGGTGGGGTGGAGCAAAGTTAAAAAGGGTGGAGCAAGGGTGGGGCTATTTTTTGGGGTTTATACAATTATGAATATCAAATAAAAATCTAGGAACATCATATTCGGGCGTAATTCTAGTTGCTGAACACATTCCCCATGCGTTCAGCATTTGTGATCTATAAATTTGTCACTTTTTTGCGAAATTTAGGCGGTATAAAAAGGGTAAGGGTTCTTTAGATTAGCGAAATTTGCCATAATTTATATATTCGGAAAATTCATGAAAAATGGAGCATTTTTTGTTTTTACAGTAAATTATGAATCGTTATCGTTGTCGAGATGTTCGCGTTTGAAGTTGGCGATTTTTTGAAATTTATTTTGAATTTCCCACCAAGACCCTGATTCAGGGTAAAATGCGGATTTTGAAAATCCAGCTATACCCTTGGTATAGACTCCAGAATCTGGATTTTCGCTATGTGTCTGGAATCATTAGTACCAATTGTTTTAATAAATCAGTATCTGAAGGTTGGGTAATGTTCATTGTAAATACAGGGTGGGCCAAAAAAGTGGCTTTTTTTATTTTTTTGGAACCCGGGAATTTTTTTTAATGAACCCTCTAGGGGTAATTTTATGCGGGAATCAATTGTGCCCATTCCCGAAGCATGAAAACGCTTCCCTGATCCTGATGCAAGGAAAAATGGTTTTGTTTCTAGTATTTTTTAAATCTGGAAATCACTCTTCCATGGGTAATTTTATGCGAGAAATCGATTGCATACGTTTTCGAAGCATAAAAACGATTTCCTGATACAGAAAACGACAATTTTCACTTTGCCTTTTAAAAATAACCAGCTTCGCTTCAAAACCAATTTTTCCCTGAATCAGGTTCAGGGAAACGTTTTTATGCTTCGGGAATGCGCGCAATCGATTCCCCGCATAAAATTACCACTAGAGGGCCCATTTTTTAGAAAAATAAATTTCCGGGTCCCAACAAATTTTTAAAAAGCCATTTTTTTGGCTCACCCTGTACTTTTTATCCATGAAATTGTTTTGTCATTTGTATTATTAATTTAATAAAACATAATTTCGAGGTAATAAATAATATAAATGCCCAACAAAATAACTAATCGAATCTAGATTATTTACAACATTATAAAAATTGATATTTTTTCAGCTTTAACTAGATTGTCTGAATACTAAACAAGTGACACCCTTAGTTTCTGCTTCACAATATAGTTCTGTATTAACAATATAACTGAAAATTCCTGTTGAGCAAATGACATCTATTCTTCCACTGATTGCTTTTGCAACAGCTTTTTGGATTTTTCTTTTGGATACGGCTGTGTTTTCTACTGTATTCTAAAAATTTGATTATAAAAATTTGATGTGCTATTTCTTTTTTGATACACAATCAGGCATACCCACGTGAGGGAGGAGTATTTTTGAATCAAAATAATTTCTGCCCCGCACCCTAACATTCTGGGACATGAAATTGAGTATATTTTTAAAATATAAAGAGGAGACCGAACACTTTCGGGTTCTGCTGCACACGGCCTTCAGCCTTGCGTTTCGAGTGAGCGTCTGCAGTGCTCGGCCTTCAGCCTCGCTTCCGAGTGATACTCCCAAGCGTCGGGTTGAAAACTAGCGCGAAACGTGCGCCATTTCATGGGAACAACTTTTAAAAAAACCGTATCGAAAAATCTTTTATTCTTACAGAGATATGGCACTTTAACTGCCGACCAGTAGGTCAACAGGCGTCTACGAGTTAATAGATAACGACGATTAACAACGTTTTTCGAATGCAGACGTTTGAAAACGTCGATGCTTCAGGCGTTCCGATGTTTGAAACGGACGAGACGACATTTGAAACGTCTGATCTTTATGACGTCACTTATGCTAAACGTCGACGGCGTCGGACAACGTCATTGGACACTACTGCTGTCAACATGATCGGGGAGTGAGAAGATGTGCCACCACCTGTGATCCAATGAAGCCCGCCGTGCTCCTAATGCTCATATTTACCTGTATTGTATTGTAACATCAACCGAATAAACAATGAGAGCCTCATCTAATACACTGACTTTTCCCGACGGGTTCAAATTTGAACTCTGACTGTTTATCGTTACGGGGGTTTAGATCGCATATGCAAAAATTAGTCCTGACGAACCACACGCACATTACACGTTTTATATAAAAAGATTAAACTTTTAAAGATTACCTCCAATATTATCTTCCTCATAACTTCACTATTACATTTTGGATCCAAATCTAGGGTCTCTGCTGCTCTAGCCTTAGCCTTAGACTTAGTTTTAGCTAGCTTGGCTAATCTTTTCTTTTGAACTACATTGGCTAGCTGAGATCCTTGAACTTCTAATTGTGGTGGTTGTTCTTCCTGAATTTGTAATATTTCTAAAAAAAAATTTTTAATTGAAACTTATACCAGCTGGGCAGGTTCGACTTGTACAATTTCATCTGCGTATTCAACGGGTGCGCCTGATGGGTTTACTGGAGGAGAACCTAGATTTTGGCCTGATGGTTGTACTAGTTCTTCGATGTTTTGGTATTCTGGAAATGATAGTAGTTAGTGTTGTGTTTAGACAGGAATTGGTGTTAAGGAGAAACGAATGAACATAAGCAGGATGTCGAAATCATAAAAATAAGGACAAGATGTAAAAATAAGTACAAATCTTGTTAATAAGGACGTTTCGACACCCTGGGGATAAGTCATAAATGTTAGAATTAGATTTTTTAATACATTACCCGCTGAAGCAATTTCTGCAGGCGCCGCTACAGCTTGTTGTTGCTCTTGATATGCTTGCCCAGGTTGTGGCTGAACACTTTGTTCTTGATATCCAGCTTGTGGTTGTTGCTGAACTTGTGGTTGTTGTTGAACTTGTGGTTGACTTTCTTGATATACTTGTGGTTGAGCTACAGGCTGTGGTTGTACCGGTTGAGCCACAGGCTGTGGCTGTGGTACCGGTGCTGCTTCTTGGTACCCACCTTGGACATTAATTTGAGGTTGCGGCACTGCTTGGTGTCCACCAATCGGTTGGGAAACTGGTGGTGGTATATTGGCATAACTTCCTCCAGAACCACCACCAATTGGAGGACTTGCATAGGAAGAACCATAGGAAGATGCACCACCTGTTGCATAAGACCCACCTGACCCGCTGGTAGCATATGAACCACCCCCAGAGCTGGATCCACCACCTCCACCAGAACATCCACCACCTCCGCCACCTGAACTACTTCCAGAACATCCAATAGTAAGTTTTATTTCCTTTTCACCGCCACTGCTTCTACCACCACCGCCTCCACTACTTCCACAACCACTACCACCACCACCACCACTACAACCTCCATCGCCTCCACCACACCCACCACCTCCTCCACTATTGCCACCACAACTAACAACAGAGGGTACAGCCGGAGCATAGCCTACACTACCAGTGTTACAAACTGGAGTTGGAGGACAAACTGGTTTTGGAGGGCAACTGCAGCCGCCACCCAAACCAGGCAAGAATGAAGCCTAAAAATATTAAGAGTAATGGTTTCATCTCTGAAAAATTGGGTACAGAGCCATCATTTTGGTCTGCAACATCAATGTTTTTAGTCGTTCTCGCACCCCCTCTAACGAATTTCTATGCGGTCTTGTTTAAATTGTAGCTGAACAATGGCTGATAAAAATTTTCGAAATCCGTTGATCCTGACATTGTCAAAAATTACTTTGAAGGTTTCAAAGTCGATTTTCCTCACCTTAACAAAATGTTAGAAATTTAATTTTTTTGTGAAAATACAGAGCCTTAGTCCCTCTAACACATGCAAAACATCGTATATAAAAATTATTTAACAGTGGCGAGATATTTGATTTTGAAGTTGATAGTCAAAAATGAGGCAAAAACAAAATGACGCACCCGAGAATCGAACACTCGACCTTCTGGCTGCTATCCGGACGCACATGGTGTAGTGGTTAGCGCGTCTGTCTAGCAGTATGAAGGTCGAGGGTTCAATTCCCGGGTGCGTCATATTGTTTTTGCCTCATTTTTTGACTATCAACTTCAAAGTCAAATATCTCGCCACTGTTAAATCATTTTTATATAAGGTTTTTTGCATGAGTTAGAGGGACTAAAGCTCTGTATTTTCACAAAAAAATTAAATTTCTAACATCTTGTTAAGATGAAGAAAATCGACTTTGAAAACTTCAAAGTAATTTTTGACAATGTTAGGATCAACGGATTTCAAAAATTTTTATCAACACTTATTCAGCCGTCGTTCAGCTACAATTTAAAAAAGACCGCATAGAAATTCGTTAAAGGGGGTGTGAGCATAGTTGAACAGGGGGACGTAATTACGACCCCCTGCGCCGTGAGGGCCTCGAAAAATAGGGGGGCTGAATGGCAACAATTTCCTTTAGACACCCCGCGCGAGGAGGTTTACGACCCCCCCCCTATTCAACTATGGGTGCGAGAACGACTAAAAACATTGATATTGCATCCCAAAATGAACGCTCTGTAAATTTGAAGCACAGCTCTTTTTAGGTTACGGCACAATCTAAAAGCAGTCCCGCATGCGAAATTTTTTTGAGAAATGCTTGTTTTAAGAGACATTTGCCTCGATGCTTTCCCCAATAGACCCCGACCTTGCAGTAAACATCTCAGAGAAAAGAGATATAAGAAACTCGATCCCCAGACTCTTTATTACAAGGTAAAAATAACAATAATTTTTATAGTATAGCTATTTTTATCGTTCGAGATTGTTGCCAGCATAATTCAAATATTCTATACCTGGCATAAAAGCCCACTAGAAATCAGTAAAATTCCAATTCTTATAAAAAACTTCATCTTCTTCCCAATTATCCACAAGAAGATTCTTCACGTATAACCTTGAAGACAGCACAATCACACGCTAATAACAAAAACCAAATGAAAACGAATGTAAGACAAACCAGTCGAGAATCGTGTTCCTTCTACTCATCTTGATCATGTTAAATTTATCTCCAGGATAAATGAAAAAGTGACATTTCGATTAGTTAGATGAAACGGAAG
>JAQGBS010002557.1:0-12956 GCA_034698545.1 Acrobeloides obliquus | reverse complement strand
TCTTTTAGGGTCTTCGAACGAAGACCCGGGGTCGTGCATAGCGCAAGGGGTTGAGAGGGGGGTCGTGCATAGCTCAAAGGGTTGAGAGGAGGGAGTCGTGCATGACGCGCGGCCATGAACGTCACATTTAGCGAAGTGCGACCTTTTTTTTAGTCGTACAATGACGGGGTGGTGCAATCAGATCGAATTTTCGACGACTCACTTGTACACGTGTGTATGCAACTGTATTTCCAAATATCAACAAAAACGGCAACTTTTTTCCCACTCAACTGTCCTTTAACCCCCCTCACCCATAATTTTTTGGTGATATTTTCTCAGACCCCCACTCTCTTTGATCACATGACTTACTAAATAGCCTCAAACTGAAAAGCCCTGGGATCAACCCAATAAAAGATAAACTTTTAAATTTTTCTATAGGAGCATACACCCAGCTTTACGCGTACCAAATTTCAACGAAAATTCATCTCAAGAAAATCCCAAGTCATATTATGGAGACCCTAGAAGGGCGGATTTGCCAACATTGGCGGAAATCCGAAGCAGAATTTTGAATATGAACATGAATATCGAAAGAAGGACTAGGGAGATTATCTCTGAGCAAAATCGTCTTCGTTCAATGTCAGCACAAGCATTTTTAAACAATCGAAATATGGCGACACCTTATACCAATCAAGTTTCACAAAATTTTCCATCGCCATATCAGCAATCAAGTGGTCAAGTTTTTTCTTCACCTTACCCAAACCAACCATTTTACACAAATCAGTTTCTGCCAAACCAGGTTTTCCCTGAATCAGGAAATTGGCCGCCTCATCCTGCTGCTCCAGAGTTTAACTACAAAAATCGGCTTGGGAGTTTACAAGAGAGCATGAGAAATTTACAAAATCAGTTGTTTCCGCAGCCACAACCAGTACCACCAACGAATCAATTTCAAAATTTAAATATTTCTGACACCCCAGGAACGATTTCGGGGTGGATGGGGCAACAACAAGAGCGCGCACAAACGACTCCAGGGTGGATGCCTCCCCAACAAACTTCAATGCCAACACCAGTACAACAAGTGCCACAAACATCGCCTAGCCAACAAATTGCGCCTGAAAAGCCAAATGAAACAGTCTTTGCTCATCATCCACCACCTCATGCTCAAGAAGCTCAAAAAAGAACGTCAGAAAATGCTACAAAAGTAGAACCTCCTAAAGACCTAGAGATCAAAATCCCAGAAAGAAGAACAATTAGTTTTGGAGCTACTACTAATGTGCCAAAACAAGAATCGACGAACAAAATTTCAGCACCAACCAAAACTAAAGAAGAACCAATGGTTTCTACAACAAAATCCGAAGCCCCCGTAGAATTTCAATCTAGCTATAGTAAAATGTTGGAACTTCTAAAACCGAAAACCTATGTCGTATCGTCTTCCTCTGATTCCGAAGATGAAAAAGTTTCGGCGAAAACACATCAAAAACCAGTTTCGTTCTTAGGCTCGGCCAAGTATATTTTTGATCTTATTATTATTTTTTGATTATTTAAATTTAGTTTGGGAGGCTCAACCCAAAAATCAAATGATAAGCCAGCATCGTCATTGACACTCAAACCGAGCACATCCAACCTTTTAGGATCATCATTGTCATCAGCAAAAGCTTCGCCTAAAAAATCGGAAGCTGATTCAGACTCGGATTTTTTCGGTTAATAAATCTTTGTGATAGAAAATTTGAGACTACATTGTTTTTTTACGTTTACCCCTTATTTTTCAAAGAAAAACGTATTTTTTTAATTGTTTAATCATTTTTATGACGAGATTTCAAAAAGAGGGGCGCATGGCTTAATGGCAAAATTTCGACCCTTATCGGATCGGACCCGCGCCAATAACCTAACTGATCAGCGCTCTAGACATTAGGCTATGTGCCCAGCTTTTTGGGATCTTTCCATCAAACAGAGTTTAGAGCATAAAAATTTTTATACACGTCCTTTTGGCCAATTTTTGAAATCATATGTTGATGTTATTTTATAAATAAAAATAATCTACACACGACTTTATTATTAAAAATAATACAAAAATAGAAAGACTTTGTTTACATAAAATTTTGTATTTGAAGTGCCACTTTGTTATTAACTAAACTAATTTTTCTGAAAAATGCCTGCCTTATGGTCCTAAAATATTTGCTTTTTTCAAATAAGAACAATTTAAAAAACTTGACTTGCCTGTTAAAAACGATATAAACAATACAATTTGATCCACCGGCTGTAATCCAAAATATCATACCCAAATACTCTCTTAACATAACATCCGAAATTAATTGAGAAATGAAATTCCAATAAAGATTTACCGAGACACCAATTCCTGATATTATCACAGCCTAGGAATAAATTCAAGTATTAGGTAATCCAAATTTTGCGAATCCCCTAGTCATGTGTCGAAATCGTGGTTTCGATTTCGAAATTTGACTTCAAAATTTTGATTTCGAGCAGTGACATAGGCAAGAGGGCAGGTTGCCCCCAGTAGTTGGCCGAAATTTAAAAATTATCCTTAAGCGTCCTCTTTCTTTGACGCAATTTTTTCCATTTTTTGACCCCTGGAAAAAATTTTCAGAATTTTTTGATGCGCGCAATCTATTCCTCGCATAAACTTACTCCTAGTTACTCCCCTTTAACGAGCGTTCACTATACCTTTAAAGCATTTAAAAAAAACCAAATTTCGTCCCCAAATGTCACATCCCCAAAAGTCCGTCCCCAAACAATCTGGCGTCGCGGTAACAAGTGTCGTGGTGACAAATGTCGTGAAATAGATGTCGTGTAACATGTTCGCGTAACAACGGTCCGTATGCCATTTTTTCTTCAAAAGTAATCATTTTTCGCTAAAAATTATCATTTTCAGGGTATTTTCAGCTTAAATTGCCAATTTTCTACGAAATTTCGACATATCGACCCCGATTTCGAAACAACTTGTTATCAAGTCACCACTATGACTGGTCTTTATAACGCAGCCATTAGTTATTGTGCGTCCGTTGGCGGACAACTGATTTCTATCCATGACAGTGCCACCAATACTTTCATTCTAAGTAAAATACATATTTTTATATATATTTTTATTATTTAGACCAAATTATAACTCAACCAGTCATTGGATATTGGATCGGACTTATATGCGTTGAATCGAATCAATTTGGCGCAAACGCCGTCTGTACTTGGTCTGATGGAACTCCTTTTAATTTTCAAAACTTTAACGGTGGAGCACCGAATGGAGCAATTGGTGCTGCTGCTTGTCCAGGAAATGTTTGTATGGTATCCATATTTGGTAATGATATGTTTTCTCCTCCTGGAACTTGGGACGATCATGGAGATTTTCAACCTTTTGGAATCGCTTGTGAAACGGCATGTTTATGAAAAAATGTCATACCAATGAAAGAGTGTCATAACTTCTACGAGCTGAGTCAATTGGCAAAATTTGTTAAATTTTGACCCTTGCCTGTACCTTTTCAGCATTTTGGTGTGGCAAAAGGGGAGGGGGCATCCCAATGCTTCCCCCCCCAAATTAAGCCACTGATTTTTTTTATTCATAAGTCGATATTTCTTCAAAGTGATTGAAAAAACAGCATTTTTGCGATTAAAAAATATCAACTTTTCTACCCATTTTCGTACTATATAAGTAGGGACCGTCACTCATTTTCGTAAGAACCCCCCAAATGCCTTTTAGAATCGAAATCTGTGCTATTAAAAACCTTATTCTGAAAAAAATCGCATAAAAAATGCGCGCTGTCAATTTCTTGCGTGAAAACCCCTGATAATGTTATTTTGGTAAAAAATTGCGCAAAAAAATCTCAAACTTTTTTTCAATCATCCTGTGTTTTTAACAGCTCCCAGTTTTAAACAATGTTTTTTAAATAAAACTTTTGTATTTGTTTATTAACAGTAAAACAATTGAACGCATTAATTTTTTTTATTATGTACTCCCCCTCCCCTGAAAGGCCATTCATCCATCCATCCTGAGGGACCGGTGTACCCTTCCTACTGGTGAACTACGCCCTGTACATTTGAAATGAAGACTATTCATTTAAGAAGTTGGTTGTAAACATTTTGCTGAACATTGAACAACATTGTTTTGGTCTCTAAAACATTATCTTGTCTAAATTATTAAGTCTTCTTATTTTATTTTTCTCATATTGCATCACCTAACCAGTGATGCAGGGCCCAACCCTCATAGGTGAACAGAATGTTCATTTATGGACTATCCCCTCACTTGGGGGCCTTACCCTCCACCCGAAATTTTCGGCCGAAGGCAAAAAATACCTCTTTTTTGTTTAAAAAATGGATTTTTTAACCCAAAAAATCCCTCTTATGATTTTGTTCGACTTTTGAAAATTTTAGGGGGGGGAATTACCCCGCTTATCCCCCCCCCTATCTGGGTATGGCACTGAGCCAGACAACAATGAAATTTATTATTATTTTTTAGCTAAAAAAGACTACTTTTGCGCTTCCTTGAGCATTTTCTTCTTCATCAATGGTTGATTAATCATCTATGTGTTTAGGAGTCTTGCATCTGCACTTATTTCTGCGATTAGACTCCATAACACAATATGACATGGTTTTATCGCTTTTTTCCACAGATATAACAACATGTAGAGTCTACATCTGGCTTTATTTTTAGTGGTATATTTGGATTTTTTGGTACTGGAAGTTTTCTATGCGGTGAATACGAATTTGACACTATTTTTTGTTGAGGCAAAAATTCTTGTGCGTTCCGAAGCTCGGTTTTATCAAATAACGTGTTTTAACAAAAGCTTTGAGACAATGTTGACTAGGTCTCCCCAGCCGAAGTAGCTCCAAAATTTTTATACACATCGTTTTAGCCAATTTGTAAATACAAATGTTATTTTACACACACGACTTTATTATTAAAAATAATATAAAAATAGAAAGACTTTGTTTACATAAAATTTTGTATTTGGTGTGTTATTGTGTTATTAACTAAACCAATTTTTCTGAAAAATGCATGCCTTATGGTCCTAAAATATTGGCTTTTTTTCAAATAAGAACAATTTAAAAAACTTGACTTGCCTGTTAAAAACGATATAAACAATACAATTTGATCCATTGGCTGTAATCCAAAATATTATACCCAAATACTCTCTTAACATAACATCCGAAATTAATAGCCAGGAGAAATTCCAATAAAGATTTACCGAGACACCAATTCCTGATATTATAACAGCCTAGAAATAAGTTCAAGTATTACGTAATCCAAATTTTACGAACCCCCTAGTTATGTGTAGAGTGTAGAAATCGTGGTTTCGATTTCGGAATTCGACTCCAAAATTCTGATTTCGAGTAGTAACGGGGGGCAGAGGGTGCCCCCTCTAGTTGGCTGAAATATAAAAAAATTCCTAACTATCCTAATTCCATTCAAAAATACTTTTAAAATTTCGATTTCGTTTTGATTTAGACCTCCAAGTTTCGATTTCGATATTTCCCATTTCGACGCATCACTAGAATTCCCCTTCCCCACAAGGATTACATAATACTTGAGGATCATAACTTCATTATTAAAGGAGAGGCACATCAGGTTCTACAAAAAAGGCGGAAGACTGGAAAAAAAATTTCGATAGAACGCTAGAATAGGTAATAAATAACAACTTTAGTGAAGACGGTTTAAAAAAAGTCCGGTCGATTTTCTCGGAATATCAAAAACAAGGATTTCCAACTACCCCCCACGGCTGACCAAAATGGAAAAAAAGTGGGACAGGTGGAAAACAGCTGTAAAACGACTTCTTTTTGCATAAAATCACCGTTTTAAACCTGGTGTGAGGGGGTAAGAATTAGGGACTAATCTCGGACGAAATTTTTTACCAAAACAACCAATATAAGCCTAAGATCATGCGAAAAATCGATTGCGTATATATCGAAGCGTGAAAATGCTTCATTGACCCTAATTCAGGGAAATAAGAGTGTGTATTGAAGCGAAAATTTTTCAAATTTCTCCCTCAAAACCATATTTCTGGAGGTAATTTCATGCGGGGAATCGATTGCGTACATTCCCAAAGCGTAAAAATGCTTCCTTGACCCTGATTCAGGGAAATAAGAGTGTGTATTGAAGCGAAAATCCAACATACACTAATTTCCCTGAACCAGGATTAGGGAAACGTTTTTGAACTTCAGGAATGCGCGCAATCAATTTTTCGCATGATTTTAGGCCTATATATACTGTTTTGGCAAAAAAAATTTCGACCGAGATTAGTCCCTAATTCTTACCCCCTCTTTAACAAGGGTAAAAAACTGACTTGAATCAAAAGTTCAATTTCCAGTTTAAAATTGTAATTCATTTGAAGAAAGGACTTCTTCTAAAAAATCATTTTTTATAGAGCTTTTTTATAATAAGAATTTACCAAGAGGCATATTTTAATCACAATAAGAACATAAAAAATAAAAGCCAAGCCATAAAACAAAATAACTTGGATCGTTTCGATAATCGTAATATATTCCGACCATTCATTTTCGTTATCTTCACTCCAGGCAGAATATTCGACGTAATAAAGAAAATTATTTGCTGGTAATAAATAAAGAGCACACCATATCAAGCCCCAAAGATATCCGAGAATAACAAATTTCTAAAATTAATAGTTTTTCGTTGTTTTTGTTGCTTTAAATGTTTTTTAACAGTTTAAATTAGAGGTGTGCAGAGCCGAGTCCAAGACTAGCCTAGGCCAGGCCGGTCACAGCCGACCTTCAGGTCACTCAAGTTTAATCGGGCCAGATAGTCAGGGCGAGTCAAGCCGGCTTGCAGGCGGGCCTCCAAAAAGTGATGAGACCAGGTCGGCCCGTGCACACCTTTAATGTAGATCTATAAATAATTCCTTACGTTAAAAACTATTTTTTCAAATTTTTTCACAGCTGCTATAGGAAAACACATCCAGAGAAATCGATTACATGCTAATAGAAAATTTAAAACCCATGATATATAAGCTGCTGAATTTAGGAAAGCACCAAAACACTATAAAAAGTAAACTATGTTCTATGGAGAGGTTTAAAAAAGATGGACTCGTATGGCCTAATGGCTAGTATTCTGGCTATTCTTGTTATTGGCGCGGGTTCGATCCCGCTATTGTTGGTAACTTTATTTTAGTAAATCAGAAAAAGTTGTACAAGCAATTCCCTCAGCATAACATGAAAATTATTTGCGTATCATTAGTCTATAAGAAATAATTTTCTGCGACGTATTGAGGGTTGAATTCCCACAGGAGTAAAATTGTTTTTGTTTCATTTAATTCGTGGTGTATTTGGGTGATTTTTGTACAGGATGGTTTTCTATGAAAGAACAAGAATTTGACGTTATAAACTGGAAACCGAGCGTCTACAGCGCTCCGGCTCGACCTCGCTCCCTAGAGCACCATTCGAGTTTCTGAGCAGCGCTTTCAGGCTTACCGAACCGTGCTTCCGAGTGGCGCTTTCGAGCTTTCCGAGCAGCGCATAGCAATTCATTTGCTTCCTTTTATAGTCCTCTTGAAATTCGCATAAAACATGTTTAAACACGTTGCATAAGGTTGAGTTCAAGCATGTCAAAAAAGTTGTCAAAATGTTGTCAAAAAATGTAACTTTGCCTGATTTTCAATAAAGCTGTGTTCACTGAATCGATTGGTTATGAAGCATAAAATTTTATTGGTTTTTTTAAACAACTTTTTGATAGCAACTTTTTTGACATGCTTGAATGCAACCTAAGTAAGCGTATTAGTCTGCGTATCACAGATCACTATGACTTATATACGTAATTTTCTTAAAATTTGTTCATTTTTTCATGAAATTTTTAGGTCACTTTTAGCCAAAATTTCGCGCGACATGCGTCATGGGTATATATTTTGTGCGCGTCATGTGTCATGGAAGAAGTGTGACTATAAGGGAAGTGCTCATGTATGGTCAGCATCCTAGTCATTAGGCCATGCGCACCCAGTCTTTTGGAATCTCGCCATGGAACAGAGTTTACCTTAACTACAAAAGAGGTATTGGGAACATGAAAAAGCGTAAAGAAAAATGCGCTATTGAATATCAATAACTGAAAACAATCAACATATCCTAAATGTAAAATAATCCTATAAGCACAATTGCTATAATTTTTAGGCTCGCTGTAGAGGATCTAAAAATTCGGTAAAATTAGCACTTTTTTACAACTTTCTATACCCATAAAATTATGGCATATGGAATTAGTAGAATGACACTATATAATGAATAGCTTCCTGAACGAATAATTTGTTCGGCGAAAGTTGAAACTGCTTCCGGGGAAGTATTGTTAAGTTCTGAAGAATTGGAGATATTCATATTGAAATAATAAGTTAAACTACTGCTTGGTTTACTTAAAGAAACTAAGTTATAAGTTGCAATTAATTTTTTCATTATTACTTAAAGTGTAATCACAAGAAGTCAACTAAAGTTTAATTTGAGATGCAATCACAAGAATCCAAGCTTAATCAAGCAAACTCATTTTTGTGCTTACATTCGCGAACCTTGAAAATGCTTCTCTTACACCAGTTCAAAGATTAGGTTTTTGAAGCGAAAATTTTCACATTTTTTATGTAGAAAACACTTTTCTAGGGGTAATTTTATACGAAAAATTGATTGCATTTTAGAGTTCTGGAATGTGGGCAATCGATTCCGAGCATAAAATTACCCATAGAGGGTTCATTTTTAGAAAAATAAATTTCAGGGTCCCAAAAAATCTCAAAATCCATTTCTTTTGCGCCACTCTGTATTTCTTCCAGATGGATGCTATAAAAAGATTGGACAGAAAACGATAGAAGTAGTCTGTGGGCAGATACCATGCCAACAAGCGATTGGATGTCTCAAAAAGAAAAAAGAAAAACCCCAGAGATGTCATTTTCTACTACATAGCCCTCTGCACGGATATCTTCGATTTTCGCTTCAATACACCAACCCCTTCCCTGAACCAGGGAAGAGTTTTCAAGGTTCGACAATGCGCGCAATCGATTCCCCGCATAGAAAAACCCTAGGGATAATCTTTTCTGCTTTTTACCCGGCTCTTATGGTCGGCAAATCCGGGTTAATTGTCAAGCACCATTTTTGAAAAATTCAATTTATTATTAACTTGGTCGAAAAATCCACATATACAAAACTTTACAAAATTTACAATTTTAATTCATTATTTTCCAGGAACTGGTCCAGCTTGACCATTAGCTGGCCCATTGGCATTGGCATTATTGGTGCTAGGAAAGCCTAAAAATTTACTTTAAAAATTATTCCATTTTTGAGACTTGCCAAAATAAGTACACCATTGTTGTGGAATACACATTCCTTGGTATCGAACGAGACCTTGAAGGCATTGGCAAGGTCTATTATAGGGAGTAGCATATGCTTGATTGTTACTGTAAGGATTCCCGCTTCCGTAACCTGAATTGCCGTAGGGGTTTCCATATGGATTGCCAGAAGGGTTACCAGAGCTTCCATAAGGATTACCAGAGTTGCCAACACCTGAATTACCATTATCAGTAGAATTGATGTAGGAGGCATTTTCAGCAGAGATATTTTTATTGGATAGCGGTTCTAAAGAGTTACCGGGATAACCTCCACTAAATCCATTGCTTTGTCCGGGGTTGTTATAATTTGGGTAATATTGCTGATTATTAGGAGCACAAGCGATCATTAGGCAGGGTGGCTAAAACGTTATATGAACAATATTGAAAAAAGGGCCTTACATTGGGGTTCGTGCAATTGCCTTCACATATTGGGCAGCCATTTGTAGGAGATTCATCGTATCTGCACACTAAAATCGAAAAAAAGTTTCAAAAAGAAGAACCCTCAGCCCGATCAAAACTAGAAATATTATGAAGCCTCATCACAATTGTCTATTGCCCATAACAACTAGAATGTAAAAAAACTTTGACCCTTCATAGCAAAGTGGATAAGGAAGCCGCCCGTCGGATCTGGCAAGTTAAGCAACTTGGGCCCGTTTCCAACTAGAGTAAAACTTTTGATGCTCAAAAAAATTATTGGGGCAAAAAAATTTTGCTCCATTTTTTGCAAAAAAAGTTGTTTGAAAATCAAAATTTTTGGTTTTCTCCAATTTTTATATTTTCCATACCTGGACAACCGCCACCATAACGACTATGATAGCTACTAGGATAACCATACTGAGAATTACTACCAAAATTAGGGCTACTACCAATTCCTGGTTGGTAATTGCCTGGAAAACCATTGATTTGGTTAGATGGGTAGTTGTTGCCTCCGGTGTTTCCGAATGGATAGTTTCCAGAATTGCCAGGGAAGGTACCAGGAGCCGTTCCGGGGAAGGCACCAGAAGCCGCTCCAGGGAAGGCACCGTTGCCAGAATTGCCGGGCAAAGCACCAGGTCCGATTGGAAATCCGCTTGGGAAATTAGGATTTCCGGCATTTCCAGATGGATTATTTGGATTACTTGAAATAACCGGCTGTCCCGGATTTCCAGGGTTAGCAGGAATATTAGGTCCTCCTGGGTTGGCTCCAGGATTTCCTGGTTGGGAAAGAACATGGGTAGCCGATAAACAACATAATACAAAAGGAAGCATGAAAGACATTTTGAGATATACAACTAGTACATTTCGACTCTACAAAAATCCTTTTTATATCCCTTACAAAACTAATACGTCACATTTTTGTATAAACATGTTATGTCATGCTTAAGCGTGTAGATGTCCAGAAATATCCATTTTTGAACAATATTTTGGACTTCTGTTTGCTTAAGCCGCGTTGAATTCTGATCAATGGTTGACTAATAAATTGTTTTGAGACTATTTTTAGAATTTTCCGGAAATTCAAGAGCTTCAGGGAAAATTTTTGAAAAATAACAAAAATATTTTAGAAAATGGCAGAAATTTTTTGGGTATAAAATAAGATGGGCTTTCTAGGATTTTACATTGAGTTGTTTAGTTCAAATTATTATGGATACCAAGGTAGTTTTAAAAAAATTTTGGCCTCCTCTACCTTCATATATACTAATTATATAAAATTTTAGCTCTTCTTCTTGACCTTGTCTCTTATCGTGTTAGATTTCTGTAATGCCGAAGAAACACGAGCCAAAAGACAATCCCCTATGGGATATGGTGGTTTCCCTGGCGCTGGAGGCATGGTTGGTTTTCCAGGAGCTGGACTCGGAGCTGCTGGCTTTGGCTCTGGAGCCATGGGTGGATTCCCAGGATATCCAGGTTCAAGCATGGGTGGATTCCCAGGATCAATGTACCCGTTGGGAGGAATCTCTAGTTCAATATACAATCCATATTCGTATCCGTATTTGTCAGGTGGAATGAACGGTTTATACGGCATGCCAGGTATGGGAGGATTTGGTGGAATGGGAGGAATGCCAGGCATGAATGGCATGGCTGGATTTGGTGGAATGCCCGGAATTGGTGGAATGGGTGGTATTCCAGGCATGGGTGGTATGGCTGGATTTGGTGGAATGCCCGGAATTGGTGGAATGCCAGGCATGGGTGGTATGCCAGGCATGGGTGGCATGCCAATGGGTCGCTAATTTTTATAAAATTGATTTGTTTTTTGTTGTAAATTTTATGTTCATTTTTAAATAAAGTTTTAAAATTAAATATAACTTAAATACACTCATTCAAAAATATAGTTTGTTTAAAAAAATTTAATGTAGTATCGGGAGCTGAGCGTTCCGTACTCGGGGGCTGTGACTCCAATCGGCACTCTCGAGCTTTTCTCTCATGTCATGAAGCTTCGCGCCGACCTCGCGAAGACACTTCACGTGAGCAAGTCTAGAATTATCCCTACGACAGTGAATAAGCAGGGCACAAACTCGTAAAACATGATGCAATATCGTGAGGCATGAACGAAACAGCAACTGAAAGCTCAATATCAGAGAAATTTAGAAAGTTTGAAAACCATCTGCTCAGATATGCAGTTGCTTTTGGCCAAACGTATGTTCTCATTTTTCTCGCAGACCATCTTTCCATGCAACACCCATCAGGAAGACTAATCCGAAAGAATTGTTTAATTTTGACCTCATGGGGTACACCTACCGAAGGGGTATAAAAACCCGGGGTGTATTCCCGAAGGGGGTCAAAAATTCAACTTTCAAAAAATGCTCCACACGAGTACCGTTTGTCAGTGATGTCCAATGACGTTGACGTTTATCACTAACTTTATTACTAACTTCGTGACGTTTAAGTTTTTGAATAGCGACGTTTCAAACGTCGGACGTTCCAAACGTTGGAGACGTCGAAGTTTCAAACGTCGACATCTTCGACGTTTGTAACAAATAACGACGATTAACAACGTTTTTCGAATACCGACGTTTGGAAACGTCGATATTTCAGGCGTCTCGACGTTCGAAAAGTCCGACGTTTATGACGTCGGATAACGTCTTTGGACACCACTGCCGTTTGTAGGTAATCGTCTGTATTATCTTATAGACGCTGTCGGCAACGTCTATAACGTCGTTTGTGGCATCGTCATCTATAACATTGGCGCGCGAAGCGTGCGTTAGGCTAAAGGTGCATTAGGCGAAGCGTGCGTTAGGCAAAGGCTAATGACCAGTTGTTCACAGGAAGAATTTTTTGGTGGTATAGGAACAATAAGTCGGAACAACCGGTCGGAAAATGTATACCGGTTGTTCTGATTTTACTCTTAAGAACAACACGTCATTTTAGGAGCAATAGGTTGGAACAACCGTCCGAAACAACCGGTGGATGGGAACAAACGGTCAGGAACAAAGTTATGGAAGAACAACCGTCCGTCAGCCACTTCCCGACCCTAAATCCGGGTAAGGGAAGCATTTTCAAACCTCGAGAATGCGTGCAATCGATTCCCTGCATAGAAAAACGGGGTAACGACGATTGATCGGCAAATCTGGGTTAATTATCAGGCATCATTTTTAAAAAATTCAATTTATTATTAACTTACAAGGGACATTTTTGATATGTTTCTTCGATTTTTTTCCGATCTTACTAGGAAGTTGTTAGGCTTGGTCTACA
>JAQGBS010002556.1:0-12956 GCA_034698545.1 Acrobeloides obliquus | reverse complement strand
TTCCTAATATTTTTATTCCAATTGTCTAATGTGGTTAATTTATTGGTTTATTATAGTTATTCTTGGATGCCACCCGATCCGATGCCAGCTTCTCTTCTATAGATTAAAAAATTTAACGACCCTTATATAGACTCTATTTCCCGAAAAAATTAGCAACACGTAGTCAAGTGGCTAGAGCTCTCGCTTTGACTTTTATAGGAGCGGGTTCAGTCACCACTGAGCTATCAAAAATGATCGAAAACATAAGTTGGCACAGACTCATTGCCGCTTGAAACAGACGTGTTGCTAGAACATAATTTTTTACATGTGTAATGTTAATTTTTATCTAGTTCGAGACAATATTTCGTATATTCTTTTGCAAAAATGTTGCGAATTCGAAAAATCGGAAACGTCTGTCGCGACAAATCACAATAAAACCTAATAAAAATATTTTATTTTGTTCTAATTGTTTTTATTTTTTGCTTTAGCCCGGCCGAAAGCTGTCGTCATGCTTTGGTGTTGTACCGTTGTACCTTTCTGTCGTACCGTGGTTTGAATGAAAAAGTACAACTTGCGGCCTTAAGATCACTGATCACCATTTCTTGAAAGTTTTCTTCAAAATTTCCTCTTTTAGCTTATACCTCATCTTTGTGTCTCTCGAAAAAATGTTGTATGTTTTCATTTAAGAAATAGCATTAAATGAATGAATTTATTTATCATATGGTACAGATATTTGTGTCCTATTACTAGTCAATAAGATAACCCCTATTCAGCTATGCAAGGGGGTGGGTACGTTGATTACGGGACTCAAATGGATCCCAGGCTCCGTTTAAACCCACCCACCCTGGGTCAAAACCTTATCCCCTATAGGGGATCTCCTATACCTTATCCCCTATACATATGGCTTCTGTACAACTTACACTAATGGATGAAACCCCCGGCTGCGCATGGGGGATGACTACCTTTTTGACCTACAGCCTAAGGTCAAGATGACATCCCGATTGAAGTTTTTTATATTTATTGTTACGCAATATTTTGATCGACCGATTACAGATGAAAATCGAAAAGTGTCTTTTTATTGAAAATTACAAAAATTATTTTTTAATTACAAAATAAAAAATTACAAAAAAGACTCAAAAAAGTACAATAAAGGACCAAAAAAATTACAACAAAGAATTATATACATTGTTTGTTGTCATGATTATGGTGACCTAAAAATGCTGACAATTCTTCAGTATACTCAAACTTTTATAAAATTTATTCAAGATGTCATAATACAATACATACACCAAGATGCATTCAAATAGCACGAACAATCATTCGACAGTGTCAAAAAATCTGATGTTAATTCAAATCGGTTATTTGCTTTTGATCTTTCGACTACATCAAAAACAAACGCCCATGTACTTTTATAATCCAGTACTCACTTCCGTCTATTTAAATAGAACCATCAAACCAGGAAAAGTTTTATTCTATAAAAATTACGAAAAAAATGAAACTATTTTTTTTATTCATAATATTTATGCCGCTTTTTTTAATATATGGTCAAGGTAATATCTTGAAATATTTGATTGATGGTATCCTTGTGCATGGGTTATGCTTTAGTAGTACCGACTGAAAAAGTTCTCTCATGTTGTATAGTAGTTGCGCTCTCGTTCTTCATTTCGAGGGCCGGGTTCTATCTTCCGCTGGCGTCAAAAACGTAATTTTAGTTATTTTTTCATGAAAATTTGTGCATATAGCTCGAGATGATTTTTAGCTCGAAATGAGCTATTTTCCCTGAAACAGGGTCAAGGAAGCGTTTTCACGCTTCGATAATGCACGCAATCGATTCCCTCATAAAATTAGGCCTAAAACAATTAGGTCCTTTTAGAAAATTTTTTTCGTGTTTTTTTCGAGAATACGCCATAAATGTTACGCCCCCTCTAATTTTTTGACCCAGCGAGGATTGAACTCGGCCCTAAAAATGAAGATTGAGAGCCTAACCACTTGGCACATGAACCAGATTTTTTTGGTCGCTACAGATGGAATCGATTTGATGATTTTCAGAAGAAGCCGAACTGCACCAATTAATTGAAACCCTTTTTGACAACTATGATAAAAGAATTCGTCCACATGTGGATAATGGCACTGCTACAATGATACAAATGGAAATTACCGATGGCATTTTAATCAATTTAGTAAATTTTTTATATGTCGCATCAACATACAGGATGAGTCAAAAGTCATCTACCATCGGTTTTTTGAGGATATCTCGGCCATTTTAAAAGCTTTTTCAATAATTTTAAAAAAAAATACTCCAAAATTCGAGCTCTATCACAATCCTAAAAAATGTTTGACCTGCAACTCTTCTAAAAACGCCATTCAAAACTTCAACATAAGAAAAAAGGACCTCAAAGACTCCGATTCAGCCAATATGAAATCGTATGAAAAAAAGTAAATTAAAGAAAAGTTTTTATAGGTATCCGGTTCTCAATCTGTTGGTATTAATATGGGTCAATATTTAGTAAGGCTTTTTTTGTTCATATAAGTTTGTTTGATAAAAGGTCTGGAACGACAGAAGACTCGTTTGGGATCCACAGGACCATAACAACATCACAGAAATTTATGTCCCATTTTCAATAGTATGGAATCCAAAAATTTTCTTTTATAACAGGTTTATTTTTAAAAATTTGCATTAAATTAAAATTTTTTTAGCGTTGACATAAATAATTTAACACCAGATCCAGATGCTCATGTAAGTTTTGTAATCGTCTAATTGGAGTCATAATTTGGGTCGAAACAAGAGCCCGAAAAGTTAAGAAAAAAAAGAGTCCGAAAAAGGACCCGGAACCATGAGAGCAATGACGTAAAGTGGAGGGCGGGCTCCAGGGACTACTTCCTCCTCTAGAAACATAGTAACTCGCGCATTTTGTAGATTGCAAGCGATGGAACCATAACTGTGTATCTCTTTTATTATATTAGTTCGGTGTGCAAAATAATCATGGATCGAGTAATTGTTTTTTTTTAAATAAATTTTTTTAAAATAAGTTATGTTTAGTTTCCATTCGATACTCAATATGTTTTTATCGGTCAAAGTTCCGCTCTTTATTATATCGCAGATATGGATCTAACCGTAATAAAACCATCAATGGATGGACAATCATACTTTTTTGTAAGATATTTTTTTTCATTGTTTTAGCTATGTATATGGCATTATAAATGACAATTCAAATTTAGGGAAATGCCGAATTCGATCTCGTTAATATTACACCCAGATATTGGCGATTTGAAGAACGAAATAAAACTGGCTTTGCTGTAATTTATTTTATTTCATTTTAAAAACATAATAAAAAATTATAGCTTGATTATGTCTTTCAGCTGAAACGAAGGTCAACTTACTATACGACTGTCATTGTGATTCCAGTATTATTAGCGATGATTATTTGTGTTGTGGGAGTTCTTCTGCCAGGAACCACGGCTGGTGAAAATGTGAGTACAGTCAACTTTCGATATAGTGGCTCCCTGAAGGTAGGGGCCGCTATATTGAATTCTAGGGAGGGGCCACTATATCGAGAGTTGATGGTATATGACACTGATAGATTTTCACAATAAAAAAATTTAGATCGGTATTGTAATAGCAACATTTTTTGCTCTAATGCTTTTGTTAGGAATAGTAGCAGATGCGATGCCGAAAAGTGACTCCATGTCAATAATCGGTATGAAAATTTTTACGTCTGTCGTAGACATTTTTTTCTTCCAGGAATTTATATATTAGTCATGATTATTTTATGCGCTTGTAGCATACTCGTTTCGATACTTATTCGGATTATACTGACAATTTTAATTATTACGAAGTCGAATCCACCGAAATTTCTACAAAAACTTTTTCTGCTACGAGAAAAAGGTTATAAAAATAAGAAAACTTATGATGAGAATAATAATCAACCATCTACTATGGTAAGATATTTCTTAAAATCTATAATTTTTTTAACATTATGTCGTCCAAGGCGTTCCCAGAAGACCGAAGTGAAGAGGGCAAGCGAGAGATGAGGGGTGCGCAGCCCAAAATCATTAGTCCCCTTTAAGCATTTTTTCTTAATAAGGGTCTCAAAGGGCCGAAAAAATCATAAGAGGGAATTTTTTTATTAATATTTTTTAGGAAGAAGAAATTTGGAATGACATATTTGATCGATTTCGATTTTTCCTAATATTTTTATTCCAATTGTCTAATGTGGTTAATTTATTGGTTTATTATAGTTATTCTTGGATGCCACCCGAACCGATGCCAGATTCTCTTCTATAGATTAAAAAATTTAACTACCCTTATATAGACTCTATTTCCCTAAAAAATTGGCAACACGTGTGGCTAGTACTCTCGCTTTAAGTTTTATAGTAGATGGTTCAATCCCCCACTTGGGGATTGAATTTTTCTTTGTCCATCCACCGTTTTTTTACCTAGAACTCTTATAGTAAAAAATGGATTACAATGAACAGACTTTTGTAATCCATTTTTGACCATAACCCGAGGTTTAGGACAAAAAATAACGGGTAATTCGTGTTCAGCGCCTAGAAAATCCCTAGGAACGTTGAAATTTTCGTAAAAAACCGAATTCGAGTTCCCCATAGCCGAAAACCCCGGGTACAATAAATTAGGCAATTTGGAGCTAGTTGTAAAGATATGAATTTTTGACATTTTTACCCTTCTCCCCCCTCCCCAGTAGAGGTGCCCCCTGAAGTCAAAACTTGATAATTCCATCGGATTCAAGTTTCCCATAGCCGAAAACCCACGAGTATCAAAAATGATCGAAAAACATAAGTTGGCACAGACTTATTGCCGCTTGAAACAGACGTGTTGCTAGAACATAATTTTTACATGTATAATGTTAATTTGTGTCTAGTTCGAGACAATCATTCGTATGTTCTTTTGTAAAAATGTTGCCGAATTTGAAAAATCAGAAACGTTTGTAGCGAAAATCGCGAAAAAACCTAATAAAAATATTAGGTTTTTTCGTCCAAATGACGATTTTTGAGGGGGTCCAAATAACGATTTTTCTCGATTTCTCCACAAGTTTAAGAGCTCGGGTCCTAACTTATATGTTTTTGTTAATCATTCACTAGGTACATAAAAATAACCTAGACTTCAAATTTCTAGCAACACTTTTTGGCGTACTCCCACCCCCTGTGCGACTTTTTGAGACATTGCCTCTTAAATTTTTGTTATCACCTTGCTTTTTATTGCTTAAATTAATTATGGTATAAATAAAATGTGTAGAACAAATAAATTTTTATTTGAGTGTAACAAATGAATTTTAAATAAAATGATAAACAACATGCGCTATACAAACAAATTTTTTAAATTTACACATGGGTCATGCCGCAAGCGTGGCGATAGTTGAGGACAAGCACTTGAGGATGGGACATTTGAGGACAGAACATTTGAGGATATAAAATAAAAATATCTCTATGCAAAAATTTTCATCAATTTTGGACAAAGAAAAACAAAATGGCCCAGTTGGGATTGAACCCGCTCCTATAAAACTCAAAGCTAGAGCACTAGCCACTTGACTACGTGTTGCAAACTTTCTCATGAAATAAAGTCTATATAAGGGTCGTTAAATTTTTTAAATCTATAGAAGAGAATCTGGCATCGGTTCGGGTGGCATCCAAGAATAACTAAAATAAACCAATAAATTAGCCACATTAAACAGTTGGAATAAAAATATTAGGAGACATCGAAATCGATTAAATATATCATTTCAAATTTCTTCTTCCTAAAAAATATTAATAAAAAAATTACTGCATATGAAAAGCAAAAAAAAGTTCGACAGAAAAAATTTCATCCTTTTTTCAATCGTTTCGATAACCAGATTTTTACTGAAATTCAGGCAAGATTTGATTGTGCAAGAGTGGGGAAAGAGAAAAACGTCCACTATTCTCAAAGAGCCGAAAAAATCATAAGAGGCGCATGCCTGCTTGCCCTCTTCACTTCGATCTTCTGGGAACACCTTGAACGACATGATGTTAAAAAAATGATAGATTTTGACAAATATCTTACCATACGAGATTGTTGATTATTCAAATCACTAGTTTTCTTGTTTTCATGACCTTTTTCTCGTACCAAAAGAATTTTCGTAGGAATTTCGGTGGATTCGAATTCGTAATAATTAAAATTGTCATTATAATCCGAATAAGTATCGAAACGAGTATGCTACAAGCGCATAAAATAATCATGATCAATATATAGATTCCTAGAAGAAAAAATGTCTACGACAGAAATAAAAATTTTCATACCGATTATTGACATGGAGTTACTTTTCGGCATCGCATCTGCTACTATTCCGGATAGAACCCGGCCCTCGAAATGAATAACGAGAGTGCTAACTACTATACAACACGAGAGAACTTTTTCAGTCGATACTTCTGAAGCATAACCCATGCACAAAGATACCATTAAATCAAATATTTCGAGATATTACCTTGACCATATATAAAAAATAATGGCATAAATATTATAAATAAAAAAAATAGTTTCATGTTTCTCGTAATTTTTATAGAATAAAATTTTTCCTTGTTTGATGGTTCTATTTAAAAAGACGGGAGTAAGTAGGCACTCGATTAAAAAGTATGTTTGTTTTTGATGCAATCGAAAGAACAAGAGCAAATAATCAATTTGAATTAACTTCAATTTTTTGACAATTTCGAATGTGATGTTATTTGAATGCAATTCGATTTGATCTCGACATTCGAACTTCTTGAATAAATGTCACAAAAGTTCGAATATACTTGAAGAATTGTTAGCATTTTTAGTTCATCATGAATCATGACAACAAAAAGTTCATCTAGGGGTTTTGAGAGAAATTTCTCCGGCTCCAACGTTGCTTAACTTGCAAGATCGGACAGTTCGACGGCGTACCGAGAGAACTATGAGGGTCTCGAAAAAAAATCATAAGCCCCTTTTAAGCATTTTTTCTTAATAAGGGTCTCAAAGGATCGAAAAAATCATAAGAGGGACCTCTTATGACCTACGTTCAAAAATCTGAGTTACGGAAACCCGGATTTTAGTACTAACAAGGAAGAGTCACGAAATGTCAGTCCCGGACTTTTTTAAACGTTTATTCAAAAAAAAATCAGAATAAAAATATAAGAAATACGTTTTTTGCCACTACAGCGAGGATAGTGAGATCCGGGGGGGGGGGTTATGAAAAAAATCGCGTTTCCATTGAAATCAAAGGGTCCAAAAACACCTTTATTTGACTTCTTTCATCAAAATTTCGACAACATCCACCGTGTTTAGCTATAGAACATTTTCAAACAGTTTTTAGAGAAAGTTGAAAATTTTTTGAAAAATTGATTCTCTGGAGTCCAAACATGGTTGTACCCCCAAAAATAAATTTTTCAAAAAATTTTCAACTTTTTCTAAAAACTACAATATATAATGTTCACCAAAAAAAAGATATTTGTCAATCTTTTCGTGGAGGGTTAAAAGATAACCTTTTAATTCCCGCTCGAAACAAAATCACGATTTTGTAAAAGTAAATTGTGGACGACCCACATATAGACTCTGTTTTCCGCAGAAAGTTTAAAAAGTTTCAATCCCCACTGATCCAGTGGGGATTGAACCGGCTCTTATAAAACTAAGAGCGAGAACACTAGCCATTTGACTATGTGTTGCCAACTTTCGCGTGAAACAGAGTCTATATAAGGGTCGTAAAATTTTTTATCTATACAAGAGAATTTGGCATCGGTAAGGGTGGAATCCAAGAATAACTAAAATAAACCAATAAATTAGCCACATTAAACACTTGGAATAAAAATATTAGGATAAATCGAAATCGATTAAATATATCATTCCAAATTTCTTCTTCCTAAAAAATATTAATCAAAAAATTATAAGAGCTCCTGGGTAAGCCTTGAACGACATGATGTTTAAAAAATTATAGACTTTTAGAAATATCTTACCATACGAGATTGTTGATTATTCAAATCACGAGTTTTCTTGTTTTTATGATCTTTTTCTCGTAGCAGAAGAGATTTTCGTAGAAATTTCGGTGGATTCGAATTCGCAACAATTAAAATTTTCTTTATAATCCGAATAAGTATCGAAACGAGTATGCTACAAGTGCATAAAATAATCATGATCAATATATAGAGTCCTAAAAGAAAAAATGTCTACGATAGACATAAAAATTTTCATACCGATTATTGACATGGTGTCACTTTTCGGCATCGCATCCGCTACTATTCCTAACAAAAGCATTAGAGCAAAAAATGTTGCTATTACAACACTGAGCTAAATTTTTTTGTTGTGAAAATCTATCAGAGTCAGCTTTCAATATAGTGGCCCCCTCCCTAGAATTCGATATAGTGGCCTCTCCCAGGGGAGAGTTGACTGTACTCACATTTTCACCAGCCGTGGTTCCTGGCAAAAGAACTCCCACAACATTAATAACCATGGCTAAGAATACTGGAATTGCAATGACGGTCGTATAGTAAGTTGACTTTCGTTTCAGCTGGAAGACATAATCAAGCTATAATTTTGGTATGTTTTTAAAATGAAATGAAATAAATTACAGCAAAGCCAGTTTTATTTCGATCTTGAAATCGCATATATCTGGGTGTAACATTAACGAGATCAAATTCTTCATTTCCCTAAACTTATCAAATTCTCTTGTAAGTTCATGTCTCAAAGTCCTTGTCTATGTACATGCCCATGTACATGTTCATGTCTCAATGTCCATGTACATGTCAATGTCATTGTCTAACTTTATATTCATATCATGAATTGTCATTTAGAATGCCATATACATAGCCAAAATTTTCGAAAAAATATCTTACAAAAAAGTGTCCCTCCATTGATGAGTTTATTATGGTTATATCCATATCTGTGATATGATAAAGATTGGAACTTTGACCGATAAAAGCATATTGAGTATCGAATGGAAACTAAACATAACTTAAAATTTTTTGTTTAAAACAAAAACAATTACTCGATCCATCATTATTGTGCACACCGAACTAATATAATAATAGAGATACACAGTTATGGTTCCATCGCTTTCAATCTACAAAATGTGCGAGTTACTATGTTTATAGGGGAGGAAGTAGTTCCTGGAGTCTGCTCCCCACTTTACAACACTCTCTCATGGGCCCTGGGGTTCGGGTCCTTTTTCGGACTCTTTCTTTTTTGTTTTCAGCGTGCTAATGATCGGAGCTCGAAAAATTCAAAAAATGAGAGCTATCCAACGGACGATTACAAAGCTTACATTAACATCTGGATCTGGTGTTAAATATTTTATATTAACGCTAAAAAAAATTAAAATTTAATGCAAATTTTTGTAAATAAACCTGTTATAAAAGAAAAGTTTTGGATTCCATAATAGTGAAAATGGGACAAAAATTTCTGTGATGTTGTTATAGTCCAGTGGATTCCAAGCGAGTCTTCTGTCGTTCCAGATCTTTTATGAAACAAATTTATATGAATAAAAAAAGCTTGAAAACTTACTAAATATTGACCCATATTAATACCAACAGATTGAGAATTTGATACCTATAAAAGGAGGAAAAAATCTGATTCGGGCCTAAGTCCTGATGGCCCAGCCCGTCATCCAGACCTAGGCCCGTTGAGCATATAAAAATTTTTACTAAATCGATTAAAATGCCATCGGTAATTTCGATTTGTATCATTACCGGATCGCCATTACTATCACGCGGACGAATTCTTTTATCATATTTATCAAAAAGGGTTTCAATTAATTGGTGCTCGATTTCTGAAAATCATTAAATCTATTCCATCTGTAGCGATCAAAAAAATCTGGTTCATATGGAAATGGTTAGGTTCTCGATCTTCATTTTTAGCACCGAGTTCGATCCTCGCTGGGTCAAAAACTTAAAGAGGGCGTAACATTTATGGCGTATTCTCGAAAAACACGAAAAAATTTTTTCTAAAAAGGACCTTTCTAGGCCTAATTTTATCTTCTAAAAAGTCAGTTTTTAGAATAAAATCAGAAAAATTTTAGCGTCCAAATATAAAATGAACAACTTACTATTAGTGACCGGGATTAAACCCTCGTTATATATTCCCAATAGTTGATTTCGAGCTGTATGCACAAATTTTCATGAAAAAATAACTAAAATTACGTTTTTGACGCCAGGGGGGATAGAACCCGGCCCTCGAAATGAAAAACGAGAGCGTTAACCACTATACAACACGAGAGAATTTTTCAGTCGGTAATTCTGAAGCATAACTCATGCACTAGGATACCATTAATCAAGTATTTCGAAATTTTACCTTGACCATATATAAAACATAATGGCATAAATATTATGAATAAAAAAAATAATTTCATTTTTTTAGAATAAAATTTTTCCTGGTTTGATGGTTCTAAATAAAAGATGGAATTAAGCACTCGAAGTGCATGTATGTTTGTTTTTGATGTAGTCGACAGATTAAAGCAAATAACCATTTTGAATTAACATCAGATTTTTTTAACAATTTCGAATGCTCGTTTATGCTATTTGAATGCAATTAGATTTGATCTCGGTATTGTGAAGCCTTGAATACATGTCACGAAATTTCGAATATGCTTGAAGAATTGCCAGCATTTTTAGTTCATCATGAATCATGACAACAAAAAATTCATCTAGGGTTTTGAGAGAAATTTCTCCGGGCCCAACGTTGCTTAACTTGCAAGATCGGACAATCTGACGGTGTACTGAGAAACTATGAGGGTCTCGAAAACAATCATATGTCGGGGTTTCAAATGTCAGAGCCACAAATGTTGAGCCGCAGATGTCGGGACGCAAATGTTAAGACGCTGGAATCGTCCCGCCTTAGATAAAACCCAGGTTTTAGTGCCAACAAGGAAGAGTCACAAAGTGTCAGTCCCGGACTTTTTTAAACTTTTATCAAAAAATAATCAAAAGAAAAATAATAGAAATGTATTTTTTTATACTACAGCGAAGATAGCGAGATCCGGGGTTTTTATATCAAAAATCAAATATTTCGAGATATTACCTTGACCATATATAAAAAATAATGGCATAAATATTATGAATAAAAAATAGTTTCATTTTTTAAAATAAAATTTTTCGTGGTTTGATGGTTCTATTTAAAAAGACTGAAGTAAGCATGTACGAAGTATATGTATATTTGTTTTTGATGTAGTCGAAAGATTAAAGCAAATAATCATTTTGAATTAACATCAAATTTTTTGACAATTTCGAAGGCTCATTTATGCTATTTGAAATGCATTTTATCGCGATAACTCAAAACTCTGTTTCCTGATAAGTCCATATATGGGTCGTCCACAATTTACTTGTACAAAATCATGATTTTTTTCGATCGGGAATTGAACCCCTCCCTTCTGGGTCGAAAGCTAGCGTCTTACAGGGATCAAAAATGTTGGCAGGCCAAAATGCAAAAAAATGGCTAGATTTTTCGTGTGCACTAAGCCTGATTTTCAAAATCGTTGTAATACACAGCATTTATTCAACAAACTCGATTGTTAATGGAATTTCGGTATTCCTTGAGATTTTTTAGCACTTGTATCATTTGATCATGTAAAAAGAAAAGACATAATTTTATTTTTTTAAGAATATTCAAAATGATTAAAATACAGCCAAAACAATAGCCAATTGACTATGTGTTCCCAACTTTCTCGGGAAACAGAGTCTATACAGTGCGTTGCAAAAATATACACACCCCCCGATATTTTCTATTTCTCGACTATATATGCATTGATTTGCTCTGCTGTTGTCTTTATTTGAAAAGCCATAGTCGAAAACAGTAATCTAGCACGAATTTTCACAAAAGTAGCTTAGAAAAATTTTTTACGGTTTGAAATCAGTTTTTTGACCGTTGCATAAATATACACACCCCATCGGAAAACATGCTTTTTTCTCATATTTTTTTTTTGAATAATTTTGTTTCGTGTTCCTTTTTATAGATTTGAATATTTTTTGTCAAAATGACGCGTGGAAAAGAGTTGTCTGTTGCTGAAAAAGCCAAGATCGAAGCATTTCGAGAAGCTGGTAAAGGTTACGGATACATTGCCAAAAAACTCAATAGACCGAAGGATACTATAAGTGCTTTTGTGCGTAACCGAATGGGAAAGATTCAAAAAAAGCGAAAAGGGCGTCCGAGAAAGATTTCGAAACGAGACGAGCGTCATATTGCAAGAGTGATTTCGAATGAAACAAAGTATTTAAACGATATTAAGGGTGAAAGTATTTAAACGATATTAAGGGTGAATGCGGCCTTAACGTGCATAAATCTACAATTTCCCGAGCTATTAAACGAATCCCTCACATTGTGCGACAAAAGATGCAATCTGCGCCTAAACTGAAGGACGTTCACCGACTAGCTCGTGTGGCATTTGCTCGAATTTGCATGGCTTTAAATTGGTTGTTGGTGCGTTTTTACTAACCTTACTTATTATGCTTTTTAGATCATATTTTCTGATGAGAAAAAGTTCAATCTTGACGGCCCCGATGGGTTTAATCAATACTGGAGAGATCTACGAAAAGAGCCAAGATATTTTTCGAAAAGAAACTTCGGGGGAGGGTCTGTTATGGTGTGGGCCGCTTTCTCGTCTGTGGGCAAACTTGAACTTCGTTTTACTTCGACAAAGATGGACGGACGAGAATATCAAGACGTGTTAAGCCGAAGTTTGTTGCCTTTTTTGCGCCGTTTCCACCGTCTGCGACTTCGGTTTCAACAGGATAATGCAGGAGTACACACAAGCAAAAACAAACGCCGCAATGACCCCACTTTTGTTCCAATGATAGATTGGTTTAAGAATCAAAGAATCGATTTACTTGAATGGCCAAGTTGCTCACCCGATTTAAATCCTATGGAGAACTTGTGGGGGATCATGGTTCGACGTATTTATGCAAACAATAAGCAATATCAAACGGTTCAAGAGCTTAAAGAAGCTATTCAACAGGCCTGGGACAGCATCGACAACGAAACAATCCAAAAACTGGTTCAAAGCATG
>JAQGBS010002555.1:0-12961 GCA_034698545.1 Acrobeloides obliquus | reverse complement strand
AATTTTCATTCCATTTTATTTTTGCATTTCCAAATGTTCACTTTTCATTTTTTTAAATATGATTCCTTTCTTAAACACATCTTTGTGCCTTATCTTTGCCGAGATTATATAATTTAACAAAATTGTTGTGCTCAAAAACTTCTAATTCAGTTAAGTGCAAGATTTTTCCAAAATAAAATTTTATTAATTTTAAAACAAGTATAGAGACCGAGCGCCTATAGCCTGTTCAGCGAGAGATATTGTAGAAACTTCCCGACCAGCCGATAGGCGCTCGGTCTTGGTGTCGTCGTGGACGTGCATGGCATCCCTGCGTGGTCGTGCATAAATTATAAATGTCATCATTGAATTCTCCATGGTCGAAAACCTTTTCGTAGTCGAAATTAGCGCGTTTTTCCGTTGAAAAGGCAACAAAACAGTACTTTGTTTTTTCCCTCAGAAAAGGGGGTACCTCCTGTAAAAAATTAACCGTAGGGGGTGAACCCATGATCGACCCCTCATTTCGCTCCTCTCACTACCCTCTACATCGTGGTATAGGTTGGTAACGATTTGGAGTTCACCATAAAAAAATTGCCTGTACACACGAACACAAGCGCTTTACAGGGTGGTGCAAAAAAAGTGGCACAAATGGTCATGTTGGGGGCATTTTTTCAAAAAATTTTTTTTCTAAAAACACCATTTCTAGGGGTAAAATAGCTGAAAAACACGAATCCGGCATCGAAAAAATTTTTTGACCCCTAAAATGGCAAAAAAAACTTGGTAAAATAGCGATTTTTTATGATCTGGGCTCAAAAAAACACTCTTTTTTGCCATTTTAGGGGGGTTTTAGGGGTCAAAAAATTTTTTCGACACCGAATTCGTGTTTTTCAGCTATTTTTACCTCTAGAAATGATGTTTTTAGAAGAAAAAAAATTTTTTTGAAAAAATGCCCCCAAAATGACCATTTGTGCCACTTTTTTTGCACCACCCTGTATATATAAGGATTTCAAGAAATTTAATGAAAAAAGTTAAGACCAAAATAATGTTATTGCAAATAAGATTGTCAAAATCGAAGCCAATGTTGATGATGATGAACCACTAGGATGTTCAGTTACATGGCCTGTCACAGTGGTATTTGTTAACAAAGTAGTGGTTGGAGTATTTGCAGGCGGAGCTTTTGATGCAGTACTTGATGGAGCGTTTGGTATAGTAGATGTTGGATTTGTTGGATTCGTATGGGTACTTGTACTTGTGGCCATTGATGGAGGCATACCCCATGGGTATCCATATTGAATCGCTTTACAATCATTACTTGTTGCACCAGTTACGTTAAAGGAGGGTAATGGCTGTTGTTGATAACTTGCATTACATGATGGGTTTATCCAACACGATATAATTTGAACAATCTATAATCCATTTCACTGATTTGAATATAAAAAAGTTTGGCCAAATTTTTCGTATCCCTGAGTGTCATGGCTGCGGCGAAACCGATCCAATAATCGAATCCTAACAGCAGTGTACGGAAACAAAATGGAACAGCAAAAATGATCGGATCTTTACTGAACCGGAATACTGCTCTAGTTTGAACGGAGGCTTCAAGATCGGATGGTATAGCATACTCAGGATACGAAATCTTTGACCAAACTTTTTATTCAAAGCATTGACAAGGAATATAAGTAATTTTATGCTACGACAGTCAAATTGTTTACCTGGTATCTAGCATACTGTACAGATGGTGGGTCGCATGTATTGGGTTGTCTTAAATCCAAATGATGTGCGCTACCATCAATGTAAAAACTGTATATCCCACGGTCATTCCCATCATTAATTCCAGGAGTTGTTTGTTGAACTCCTCCTGCTGACCAGGGGTCCAAATTTCCATTGCTAAAATGCATTGTGTTTGTAAAACTAGAGACTCGAAGATTGGGAAATTATAATATGAAAATTGAAGTACAATTTTTCTTGAATATGAACTTAGGATCAAACTCCAAGCTCCGATCTGGCCAAATACTCATTGTCCTGGGATGGGAGGGGTGGGGCTCTATTTCAACCAATTTAAAAGCTTTTCAAATGCGGTCTTTTTTATTTGTGCTATAGAAGTACAAATTTGTAGTGCATCATATTTTGATCCGATCTAACTCCATGAGTCATGGTTCCTTATTGAGTCCTTTTTATCACTCAACTTACGTGAAAATAATATTGCTTGTTCGGGAATAATCAAAGCCATATAAATGTTCAATAGCATTTTCTCTGAATAAGTCCTCAGTATAACCATTAAAAGTTGGAGGTACAAATGTTTTATTACAATTGTTTTCATTTATTGATGTAAAATTGCCAACACTACAATCTTGCCAGAAAACATCGTTTGGTGGACCAGAGGCACATGAATAAATTATTAGTTCGGTACACTCCTAATTAATTATTATAAAAATTATTTAACTGCTATGTTTTACCTGCCATGGAAATCCGAGTGGATTCCCTAAGTTTGACGTAGCTTCATTTGGATCGACAATACAATAATTTCCCGTGTTTGCACCGTTGCTACTAAAAATTAATAAGTTGGTGGAGTAGAAAGAGAGTGAAAAAAGCTCAAGGGCTATACCTATCCCAAAAGGAAAGAGTCCCATAAACTTGATATAACTTCAGTAAAGAACAAAAATCTTACTAAAAAACAATGGAAGCATTAAATAAACTTGTTGCTAGATCAACATAATCGTCTGACGTACCTCCCAAGAATTTACAAGCTGCCTAATAATTATTTAAACAAAAATAAAAATTGTATTAAAGCTTACTGTGGCGGGCCAAGCTTGCATTGGCATCAAAAAATTTGTTGGATATGGATAGTCGGTCATGGCCATATACTCTAAAGCATTACGAATCCAAACTGTTAATGCAAAAATATCATCATCAGTTTTTAAACTGCACTTTGGATCGGCATGAAAAATTGTATTCAATGTTTTTAAATCTAAACAATTTGCTTCATTTTTAGAATTTAAGATTACTGAGAGCATTAACAGCCTTAAATGCGTTTATGATAGTCTCTTTGTTACATCCCGAATCAATTAGTGTTTGCGTAGTCCTGTGATCAAATGCATCAAGAGGAATGCCTCCATTTTGGAAATAAACTACTGGCGCAGACCCTGCCCATGATCTAAAGTTAGAAGTTCGATGATGCATTTTTTTAAACTCCTTACCCATTTACAATTGCAGGATATTTCATTCTAAACCAAGCGGCTAACATTCCACCATAAGAACCGCCTTTAAAAAGGAGATTAAAATTATAAGAAAAGGGTGCTCAAATGTTTATTTCTCCCTGATTCACAAAGAATTTGGGGAGGAATGAGACTTCATATGTTCTATGGTTTTAACAAGTCCAAGAACGTTCCTAAGTTGAACCGTACGGTCAACAGTACGGCTCTCTGTGGCCCCATAGGCCACCTGTACGACCCCCGTTACCCCGTAGACCACCCGTAAATGGTGGTGTTACTTCTTTATGGCTACCATTTTTTGGTGTTAAAGTCAACAATTAACACCATTTTGGTGTTAATCTCACCAATTAAAACCATCGTGGTGTTTCGGCTCTCACCAGATTTGGTGTTAATCCTTGACACCAAATCTTCTGGACACCAATAGTTTTGTGTGCACGGGGGTGGTCTACGGGGTCACGGGGGTCGTATGGGTGGCCTACGGGAAGGCCTACGTACAGTTCATGGTTAACCGTATGGTTGACGGTGATCAGTACGGATCCGTAAGGTTGACCGTACGGTTCAACTTAGGAACGCACCCCAAGTTTCGGTTTCGGAGAGGGATCTTGAACGTGAAAAATGCAGTTTGTTAAAGAAATTTTTAAAATTGTCACTTTAAAAAAAGTTTTCATGGGAGAAGGTCTAGCTTGCTTAGGCCCCACTCATACAATGGATGCGACCTTTAGCAGGATCGATACCCAAGCTCTAAAATAAAAATTTTAAACTTACCAAATGCAATGACTGGTGTATCCGAACTACAATTGAGCACATTTTTCTTGAACCATGGAACAAATTGGGCATAATCAGCTAATACTTGTTCTGTAGTCAAGTAGCCTAGGTATTTTACATCCTAAAAACATTCTAATAAAAATTATAAATATCCTTTTTACCGTATATGCTAGATCTCCAAATGGCATCAATGTAACATTTTCACTGTAATAACGATGCTCAGCAAAAACTACACTGGCATTAAACTGTTTAGCCAAGTCCCACATGATTCCCTTTAAATGTTAAGTTTAACGTTTGCTTTTTATTTTTAAACTTACAGTATTATCAGCAAAACTTTCAACATATCCTTCATTTCCAGGATAGAAGAATATTGGATTACCAGGGGACCAAAAGCTGTTATTATAAAGGTACCTAAATTATAAGATGTAATAACAATAAACGTAAGTAAGTAAAAGTATATGGCAAATTTTGTCAAGGAGCACATGCTCGCTCTAAGATCTGTAAACTAGGGCATACATGTTCAAAGGGGAAACCGTTCTACCCCACCACTCATCCATCAAGAATTTTTAAAATTTTACAAAAAAACTATAAAGGGGACCAAAGTAATTTTGACAAAATTTTGAAAAAAATTTCATTCATCTATCCAAGTTGAAGAAAAACATCACAAAAATCATCCATCCATCCTCCAAGGGGTCGGTCCCACTCCTACTGTACATGTATGATGCCAGGTATGAGAGAACGAGGTTCTAATTCAATCCAGATCTAGGCCCACTTGGTCCTGGACTTCAGGACTATCTCTTATGCGTTAGGACATAACTTCGATCCCCTTTTCTCTCTCTGATCGAACACTTTTAAGTTATATAAAAAATCTTGGTGCCTCAAACTTTTTTTAAATTTACTTCATATTAAAAGTCGCTGATTGTGTATATCCAAAGTGGTCTACTGGCATACCATTATAAATTCCTGTATCATAATAATACTCAATTTGATTTTGATCATCATCTGAATTTTCATACAATGTTGGAAAACTTCTTCTTTGTCCAACATAGGCAACCGGATCTTTCAAATGTCTATTACCAAGAGACACACAAAAATTACATAATAATATCAAACTTAACAACAAAAATCTCATATTCGAACTAAAAAGTAAACAATTATTTTTTTACTTTAAAAAAGAAGCATACCTCTGAAGAAGCTCGTTTAAACAATGACGAGTGATTTGAAATTTTGGGCGTTACTCCAGAAAGGGTAGACTAATCCGAAGGATTATTGATAAGTGGATTTGAGTAACTGTTATCAACCCAATAGGTTATTCATTGTAGAAACATGTAAATACACTGCTCCACCTAAATCATAAGTTCACCCTATTTTTTCTCGATTTTTTCATGACGTGAATTTGAAATCGATTGGAATAGTTGCATCACGAATAGTAACGACGAAAAAATGTGTTTCCATTCAAAAATTATTGTTTCGATTCAAAAAAAGTGACTTTTCGAGAAAACCCCGTTTTGTCGACTTCACAAAAGTATAAATTTACCCCACCTAGAATTTTATACAAGTCGGATTTTGGTGCTATTTTATGACAGAATATGGTTTTTGAATGTCTTGAATACGGTTTTTTTGTGTCTAGAACAAAAAAAATAACGGGGAATTGTTGTTCAGCGCCTAGAAAACCCTTAGGAATGTCTGCTGTTTTTAGGTTTTTCTAGGCGGGAAATCGTTTGCACGCATTGCTAATGGATGAAAATGCTTGTTTGGCCTTGTATCAGGTAATACAAATTTTTGAGCATTTTTATGGGTATAGCCCTTGTAGGAGTAACTTTCAAAACTTCATAAGGCCATATCTCGGAATCTACAGAGAATTTTTCAAAACGGTTTTTTACAGGAGTTAGGAAAAAGTCTCAGCTACATTTTGCAAAAGACCGCGTGTTGCGACTCGCCAACTGTAAAAAGTTAAAGCAAAAAAACCGTGTCTCCCAAATGCGCATTTTCCAGAAAAAATACAAGCCGGGTGAGCTTCGGGTTGAAGACTAGCGCGAAACGTGCGCCATTGCATGGGAACAACTTTAAAAAAACCGCATCCAAAAATCTTTTATCCTTGCAGAGATATGACACTTTGATTGCCGACCAGGAGGTCAACGGGCGTCTACGGGTTAACATAAAATTTAGTGTCATAAAATTTTATAATCCACCTGTGCAATATTTTTAAAATAAATTTTATTAAATAATTCCAACAAATCTAAACAACAATATTTACCAGCAAAATAAAATTATTGCTAGTAGTAAAGTTAAAACCGATGCTAAAACAGATGAAGAACCACTGTTTGATGGTGTAGTATTCACTGTATTGCTGCTCTGACCCCATGGATATCCATTTTGAATAGCTCTGCAATTTGTACTATTTGCATTTGCTAGGCTAAACGAGGGCAATGGTTGTTGTTGATACTGTGTTGTACATGAAGGGTTTATCCAACAAGATATGATTTGAACAATCTAAAATTTTTTTAAAATTATTTAAAATATTCCCATTTTTACTTGATATCTAGCATTGACGACCGATGGTGGGTCACAAGAGTTTGGTTGTCTTAAGTCCAAATGATGTGCTGCACCATCAATATAAAAATTATAAATTCCTCGAGAATTGGAGTTGTTAATTCCAGGAGTTGTATCTTTCACTCCACCAGCTGACCATGGATCCAAATTTCCGTTTCTTAAAAAGAGGCAAAACATAATTGTTTTTTTAAAGGCTTACGTGAAAATAATATTGCTAGTTTGGCTAAAATCAAATCCATATAAATTTTGGATTCCATTTACTCGGAATAAAGATTCATTATAGCCTGTGAAATTAACGGGAGTATTAGGAGTAAAAATGCCGACGCACATGGCAGTCATATTAGCAGTGAAATTTGCATCCGTACAATCTTGCCAGAAAACATCATTTTTATTAGTTGAATTTGGACCTTGACCACATGAATAGATGACTATTACAGTACATTCCTAAATTTTACAAATTATTTTATTTCAGAATAAATTATTATTTTACCTGCCATGGCCATCCAAGAACATTTCCCAAGTTTTCTGTTGCTTCATTGGCATCGTTAAGACAATATAGACCTTCTACTATGGAATTATTGCTACTAAAAACTTTGAATAACAACAAGTACCGGGAGACCGAGCGCTACAGTGGATAATAAGAAATATTTGTAAAGACTCCAAGCGCTTCTCCCTCCGAGTATTTACTTTCTCCAGACAATTTTAGTGACGTGTAAATATGCGAATTTTACGAGATCAGTAAGGGCCGCCACTAATACGTTCGGATGGCTCCCAAACAGACTTTAGTTCACTAATAACTTTACTAATTGCGTTCTGAAACGTTCGGACGCGTTCGGAACCGTTTGGACGCATTCGAAAACGTTCGGATGCGCTCGGGAGCTCATCCGAACGCGTCTGAACATTTCTGAACGCGTCTGAACGTTTCCGAACGCGTCCGAGCGCCTATTAGTGATGTGTCCGAACGCGTCCGAACGGAATTAGTGATGTTATTAGTGATAAATTAGTGAAGTCAACAATTTTCGAACGTATTAATGGCGGCCCTAATTACCGATCCTAATCACATGCTATCATATAAGTAATTATCGATCTTATTAAAATTGGCCATTCACCTCCTTCTTGCGGTTAAAATTTAAAAATTCCTTCGGATTCGTGTTCCCCATACCGAAACTCCCGAGTACAAAAAATCAACTGATCTGGAGAACTTTTGAAAAATCGATTTTGGAGCTACCCTTAAATTACGTTTACAATTTGTTCCATTCTTCTCAGATCTCTTTCCCAGGTACAAATACTACCAGTGCCTAGTTTAAAATTTTAAACATACTAGTATACAATTGATGCTTGGAATAAACGAGTAGCTAGTTCAGTATTATTGTTCAATTGCTCAGTAGACAGATTTCCTAAATGCTTACACATTTCCTAAATATTTAGTTATTTAAAAATGTCGCCATCATTTGCTATACCGAAGCTGGCCATGCAGGCATTGGCATCAAAAATGTTGTATAGTAAGGATAATCTGTCATTGCCATATACTCAAATGCATTACGAATCCAAGTTCTCAGGGAATAGATATCATTCTTATTATTTAAACGACAATTCTTATTGGCATGGAAAATGTTATTCAGTGCATCAAGGTCTAAAATAGATCTTCCATTGAAAACATATTAGATCCTTAGGTTTGAGTAGATTTGTGGTCAAATGCGCCTAAATCGATGCCACCATTTTTAAAATAAATGACAGGTGCAGAAGCTGCCCATGATCTAAAAGTTCTCCATTTTTCGTTATCATTTATTCCATGTCTTACCCATTAACAACATTAGGATACTTCAGTCTAAACCATGTGGCTAACATACCGCCATAAGAGCCTCCTGTAAATTTTTTTGTTTAAAGTCGTAATACCGGGAGACCGAGCGCTAACGCGCTCGGAGGGGACAATATAAGAGATGTTCTCCAAATTTTGCACTCGCACCCCGGGTTTAAATCAATCATTTCCGAGATCGTCTGGACAGACATTACACGTTTATAGTAGTAGGATTATTGGAGCAAGTTCCCTTTTGGAGTTCTAAATAATGTGATCCAAAAGTCAAAATTTTTTATCTATTAAATTCGACAAAAAAAGACTCATTAGAGTATTTTTTAGCCATGAACGTGAATTTTCAAGATGACCCACCGTTTAATTTTACCTAGGGTGCTCCAGGGATCAATTGTCCGGGGACATGAGTTGTGACACCTCTTGTGGCCCTAGAGGGAAACAATAAAAGGCAAACTGTTGCATTTTCAGCATTTTTTCAAGAATTCATTCAAAAATAACCTTTCCAACGTGTTCCTGGCTAAAAACTCTAATGGGTCATTTTTGTCGAATTTAAGAGATAAATTTTTTTTGACTACGTTATTTGGAATACCAAAAGAGAACTTGCTCCGGATTTTTAAACCTACCAAAGGCAATAACTGGTGTATCTGAACTGCAATTTAATACATGTGTCTTAAACCATGGGATAAAACGAGCATAATCGGCTAAAGCTTGTTCTGATGTTAAATATCCCAAATATGTTGCATTCTAAAGAAAAAACTTTTTTTACAAATAACTTGTTTTCATACCTTATAAGCCGAATCTCCAAATGGCTTGTAGTTAGAATCGTTGCTGTAGTACCGATGTTCCGCAAAAACTACACAAGCATTAAAATGTTGTGCTAGGTCCCAAATAATGCCCTTAAATATATTTTTCTTTTTTGAACAAATGAAAGATAAAAATTACAGTGTTCTCAGCAAAACCTTCAACGTAACCTTCATTTCCTGTATAGAAAAATATTGGATTTCCCGGTTTATACCAATCAGTATTGTAAAGATACCTAAAAAATTAATCAATCTTTTGTTAACATTAGAATTCATTTTACTTCATAGTAAAATTATTTCCACTTGTATAAGCAAAATTGTCTATATATGCTTGAAAATCATATTTTGTTGTCCAATTGTATGCAATATTAGATGGATCACTAGCAGCAAATCCATATACGTTCCCTCTTCTCCCAGCTTTAACAACTGGATCTATTAATCTACGTGCTTCACCTTCGTATAGATAACCCAAGACTAGTAAGCTTATTAAGGTAAGTTTTAACATGGCTTTCCTGAAAATTCAAAATTTTTTAAATATTTTTTTGCATAAAATTAAAGTATGGAAAACTAATTCTTAAGAGTAAAATACATTGTTAAAAATATGCTAGTAGTAGTCTTCGGCCTTTACAAAGACATTAGACGGACCTCCTTAAGACTGATAACAGGACTTCACAAAGGGGTTAGCTGAACTGAAAAGCGTACTTTATGTTATAATATAAAAAAATTCATTTTTGCGTGCATGCCAATGATTTGCTTTAAAATGATCTTTCATTTCTAGTAAAAAGGATTCAATATGTCATCATTCTGATGAGGATTAAGAGTAAAATACATTGTTAAAAATATGCTAGTAGTCTTCGGCCTTTACAAAGACATTAGACGGACCCCCTTAAGACTGATAACAGGACTTCACAAAGGGGTTAGCTGAACTGAAAAGCGTACTTTATGTTATAATATTAAAAAAATTCATTTTTGCGTGCGTGCCAATTATTTGCTTTAAAATGATCTTTCATTTCTAGTAAAAAGGATCCAATATGTCATCATTCTGAACTCATTTTCCTTATGTTCAATAAGTTTAATAAAAAGTGAAAATATTTTAAACAAAAAAATATTTTTTTTATTTCACCCAGCACGCTGTTTGATCGACTTAAAAAGACATCTTAGTCTGTAATGACTTGTCCACTGAAATGGCCATCTTTTATTTCACCTAGACACTGTTTGGCATACTTCAAAAAAATCTTCTTCTGTAAATAACTTGTCCTTTGAAATGGCCAACTTTTAATTTACCCAGCACACTGTTTGATAAGAAAGAATCTCAGGTAACAAATGACATCAAAACGGTCCCTACATATGATACCAGGAATTCAATTTACCCTTGTCAGTGGTAAATTGCGTCAAATACTTTTTGAATGAGAATGATTCGATATAGTAATGGTAAATTCAAAATTTGTTTATTTCAATGAAATTTTTATACCACGACCAGGAATGTGGCGGAATAGATCCAATAACCTGCTTCAATATGTAATACAGCAAAAAATGATCATAACGTTACGGAACCGGGATAGGACTAAATTCCAGATTTTTTCTGGCGAAATTTCACATTTTAGCTTAAGTACACCCACCTCATTTCCTGAAACAGGGCCAGGAAAGCATTTTCGGAACCAGCAATGTACGCAATCAATCTATCAAATCTTTTTATCTACAATGGCGAATTCGAATTTTTGCCGGATGTCGTGTTTGACGAAAATCGGTCTTCGGACCCTCCTAGTGTTTTTATCATAATTTTTTTCTTAAATGTGTTTTCCTAAAATTTAAAGCAAGTTTTTATTGCAAATCGTTCCTCTTTCCAACGACACCTCGACTATGTCCAAAGCCTTTGTAGTTCTCGAGAAAAGTGACATTCTTTCTAAACTTAGCGATTTTGGACCCCCTCGAAAAATCACTTTTTGAGCTGTAGCTCGAAATTATCTGCTAGTGCAGGTATCGATCCACATATAAAAATAAACTAGAATTCATGCCCGAAATTCCTGACCAAGTCCCATTTCAAAAGCTGGGGAGCAAAAAATATAAAAATCGCTAACAAAGTGGAGCGTACGCTTAAAAAGCAAAGGGGGGCCCATAAAAACACTAAAGGGTCCGAAGACCGATTTTCGTTAAACACGACACCCCTATTTCTCCACAAGTATAAAGGTGCAGAACCTAACTAATATGTTTTTATTAATCATCACCAGGTACGTAAAAATAAACAGACAATCAAGTAGTAGCGATATTTTTTCTACCACCACCTCCTAGAGAGATATCTTCGATATTTCGAGACATCACCTCTTAACATAAAATTTAGTGTCATAAAATTTTAGAATCCACCTGTGCAATATTTTTTAAATAAATTTTATTAAATAATTCTAACTAATCCTAACAAAAAAATTACGGTTAGTAATAAAGTTAAAATCGATGCTAAAACAGATGAAGAACCACTGTGTGATGGTGTAGTACTCACTGGACTGCTGCTCTGACCCCATGGATATCCATTTTGAATAGCTCTGCAATTTGTACTATTTGCATTTGCTATGCTAGACGAGGGCAATGGTTGTTGTTGATACTGTGTTGTGCATGAAGGGTTTATCCAACAAGATATGATTTGAACAATCTAAAATTTAAAAAAAATTATTCAAGATATTCTCATTTTTACTTGATATCTAGCATTGACTACCGGTGGTGGGTCACAAGAGTTTGGTTGTCTTAAGTCCAAATGATGTGCTGCACCATCAATATAAAAATTATAAATTCCTCGAGAATTGGAGTTGTTAATTCCAGCAGTTTTATCGTTCACTCCACTAGCTGACACTGGATCCAAATTTCCGTTTCTTAAAAAGAGGCAAAACATAATTGTTTTTTTTAAAGGCTTACGTGAAAATAATATTGCTAGTTCGGCTAAAATCAAATCCATATAAATTTTGGATCCCATTTACTCGGAATAAAGATTCATTATAGCCTGTGAAATTAACGGGAGTATTAGGAGTAAAAATGCCGACGCAAGAGGCAGTCATATTAGCAATGAAATTTGCATCCGTACAATCTTGCCAGAAAACATCATTTTTATTGGTTGAATTTGGACCTTGAGCACATAAATACATGACTATTTCGGTACATTCCTAAATTTACAAAATAGTTTATACAGAATAAATTATTATTTTACCTGCCATGGCCAACCAAGAACATTTCCCAAGTTTTCTGTTGCTTCATTGAGATCTTTAAGACAATATAGACCTTCTACTAGGGAATTATTGCTACTAAAAACTTTGAATAACAACAAGTACTGGGAGACCAAGCGCTACCGAGCTCGGAGTGGATAAGAAGAAATATTTGTGAAGATTCCAAGCGCGACTCCCTCCGAGTGTTTCCTTTTTCCAAGCGATTATAATGACGTATAAATATGCGAATTTTACAGAATCAGTAATTACCGATCCTATTTCACATGCTACCATACCATTACCGATCTCATTAAAATTGGCCGATTCGACCCCTTACTGCGGTCAAAATTAAAAAATTCCTTCGGATTCGTGTTCCCCATACCCGAAAACCCCCAAGTACAAAAAATCAGCCGATTTGGAAACTTTTTGAAAAATCGATTTTGGAGCCATCCTTAAAGGTACAGTGCACGTTCGATAAAATTTTGGTTGCAATGTTTTCGTTTCAAGACACAGAAAAATTCAAACTTTCGAAGAAATTTGTGGAAAATTGATTTTCTTTGCACAGTTTCTATTTGTTTTAAATTTTGTTGTTGTTTTTTCACTGATTTCTCGTTTTTAGTAGGTTTTAAAGAAAAAAAGGAACATTGTGTATATTTTATA
>JAQGBS010002554.1:0-12962 GCA_034698545.1 Acrobeloides obliquus | reverse complement strand
GACAAATTCTTAATAACTGATTATTGAATTTAATAGACTTCTTGTCAATCATGTTCGAAATAAAACTGTACAAAAAAGTTGAAACACCCACAAAAGCATTGTAAAACTGATTAATTCGGAATGAAAATTTTCTCGATTTTTTTCGAGAAAAAATCAATAAATTTGAAAATCGATGGGTTTTCAGAATTTCATTATTAAAAAAATTTTATATTTTTTAAATTAGCGGTTTAAAAGAGTTCATACAATCAACCCTCGATTATCCGACCCCCGGTCCCCTATCACAGCCCATAAAATCAAAATCTATAACTCAAAATCTGAATCCGAACTCCGGGTTCAAGATTTTGGATTCTGAATCCAGATTCGGATTTTGGATTCTGAATTTGGATTTTTGAATTCTAAATCCGGATTTCTGGATTCAACTTCGACTATCCGACCTCCTCCCGTCGACCTTATCTGACCCCTCCTGATGGAGTCGGATAATCGAGGGTTGACTGTAATATGAAAATTTAACATAGAATTTATCATTGAATGCAATTGTACCAAATTTAGCGTGCCTTTTGGTTTTTGTCGGCTAGTTGGTATAGGCCCAAAATCGATGTTTCCTGCACAATAAATCTTGCATTCCAAAACTAAGGCCTTTGGTAGGAGATGATGATATACCATCTCTTCATCAAACTGAAATTCCCAATACAGGGTGCGGATGCTCATTTTATCTGTGTTTGTCACGCTAACTTTTGTCCGTCATCATAAAACTATAACTTTTGTCACGGATATAACTACAAAAAATTTGAAAATCTGTTTTTCGTGACAAAAAACAGCTATTTTTCGTAACAAAAGTTAGCGTGACAAAACCCGTGACAAATATTATAGTGCCAAAAATTCCTATAACGATGTGTGATCATGAACATTCTCATGTTACCGGTTATTTCTGCCGCATTCTGTACTACAGGGTAATTCACATGAACCCGTACACTCGAATATTTTATTTTTTATCGATATTTTTCGATTTTTTATTCTATATATATAAGAAGCTTATTTACAGACAAAAAATGGCTGAAATGCGACTTGCTATGATTAAACGTCGTGAAAAAGGCTTATCGATTAGGAAAATCTCGAAACTTCTTGATGTTCCCGTAATGACCATCTCAGACCATACCAAGCGTTACGAAGTAACTGGGAGGCACGAGAACAAGCCAAAAGGAAGACCCGAAAAAGCTCTCGAAATCGGAGGAACATCCAGCGTGCGACGGGAATGATCAAGCGCAATTCAAATATAATTGAAAAATATCGATAAAAATAGAATATTCGAGTGTACGGGTTCATGTGAATCACCCTGTAACATTTTTGATCTCGGTTAATTTGGACTTGCTTATTTTCTTGTTCAACTTGAGCGCCTAGCGAGCAAAGGAGTAATGCTAAAGAGATTCTATAAGAGAAAACTATTATTTTATTATTATCATCAACGAAACACGTTATTATAGCATTAAAGATAGATCAGTTCTTCAATAGATTGAGAAGAGGTGGCAGAGTGCTAACACCAGTTAAAATGTCATAGAGCTTGCTTCGACGATTCGGCAAGAGAGGGTTATAGAAAGGATCTTGGAATTTGAAATTTGGTTTATGGAATATTGGCAAGTGTTCAATCTTGTGTACAGGAATCCCCTTCACTTGCGGTATGTTTGGAATCTTGAAAAGTGGTGCTGGTGTTGTAAACAACGACATTAATGGGTTCAGTGTAAAAGGATTGCCAAATGAAACAGGTTTATAGGTGAGCCCAAAAGGTCCTTCTCTATTTTCAGGATTGTCGGGCTTGAATTCTTCCATGAGGTATTCCATCAGATTCTTGGGCTTTTCGTTTGACAATTTTAGTGGTGGTAAAGTAGGTACAGTTGGTGGATAGTACAGATAAGTTTCGGGTCGAGAAATATCTGGAAAGAGATTTTTTATAGGTTCCGGCACCTTTTCCGATTCAAAAATGTTAGGTAGTGGCGATGGTTGGGCTTTTCGAACACTTTCGTTGTTGATCAGTTTAGGAGGTTCGGGAGAGGTCTCTTGAGGACTTGGTATTGCTGGTTGACTAGAGCTCATCGTAGCCTGAAATTTCCTTGTTTTATGATATTATACAGAGTGCGTGAGAAGTTCAAAGTGATCACGAACTTTTTACGCACCCTGTAAGACTATACTTGAAATTTTTCGAATTCATGCTTCATAGGTTCGAAGAGTTTATTGAGGAAGGATGCTGGTGTTGTCAAAGGTTCTTCTTTTGGGTTCAATATCGCTAAGAATGATTCTGGATCAAAGCTACTCGCTTTACGCTGTTGTTCGAACTAAATAATGAAGAAATAAGTAAAATCAAAGTGAAAAACCTTATGAGCCATTTGAAGAGCTCGATCGTTTTTGTCAATTTCAGAAAACAGGAGTGCAATCGGCTCCATAATAGGCCCTATTATGCTGTCGGCATCAATATCCGACTCTTTCTCGCGAATACCAGCTAGCTTTTCTAAAAACATTCGTTGAAAACTTGTCGAGTGGACAAAAAAGTTTGTTTAATTTCTGTTTAATTTGAACTATTTTATGTCAATAAGGGTGCGCGCTATCAGTCGTGCCGCCGTTTTACAACGCGGCACAACTCGCGGCACGACTGGCACAACTCGCGGCATGACCAGCACAACGCACGGCACAACTGCTAGCGTTGTGCCGTAGTGCAACGACACAACTGCTAACGCCTCTGCTAGCGTCGTGCCGCGCGCGGCACAACTGATAGCGTGCACCCTAAAAGACGCTAGCTGATCTGGGGCCTGTACAATAAAGAGAAAAATGCAAAATTTTCGTTTTACATTCTGCTTTTTTCACTTTTTTCCAATGGAATGGAAAAAAGTGGGTACTACTAAGCATTAGCTGCTACAAATGACAAGGCTATTTTTCCGAAAAAAATTTTTTTTTCATAAAATTTTCTTAAAAAAACTCTATACCCTATATGGGTTTTTTGATGCGGGGAATCCAAAAAACGTACTCCCGATATCTGAAAATTTTTTCTTGACATTATATCGACTAGCACCTTGGCTCAAAAAGGGGTTTTTTATGTCAAATTGATGCTAATTTGGCCTGGAACGCGCCTTTTGTTCTTTTATCTGCTATTTTTTCTCTTGCTTTTAGTTTTATCCTGCTTTTTAGTGGAATTATTCAAATGAATAATCCAATTGAAGAATTTCAAGACCTTAATCTTCAAGATCTCTACATGAAGCTGCAGCTATCCGACAATGATTTTGACAACTGGCTTATTACAATGGGACTATTCCATGGATCACAAAAGCTTGCGACCAATGTAACGTCTGATGGTAGAAATCTTACGTGGATATGTCACAAGGGTCGATGTCTGCATGGTAATACAAAGCCCACGAAAGGTCTATATGCTGGTATCTTCTTCGAAGAATCAAAACTTTTAAGGAAGCCGATATTTCTTATTTTTGGGCTCAAGAATATGTCACTTTTAAGAAGGTTGAATTTGATTTTTTCAGAAAAATAGTCCTGTCATTTGCGGCAAAGAAGAGATGGTCGGGATCATGTTTTGGTAAACTTTTTCGGGACGGGATTTTTGGGAAAGACTTTGAATGACCCATGTTTATCTATTCATTATGCTAACTAATGCGAAGTCATATAATAAAACATCATACCTTGATGAGTTTTGGACTTTATCTCTAATTCGAGAATTCTGAATCCATTTGAAGACTCCGCATTAGCAAACATAAAATTAATAATTAAAGCTAAGTTTTTTACTCTGTGCAAAAGTCAAGACAAAGCACAACATCATGCCAACAAACACTCGAAGGTTGCAAAAAACTCCCATCTTCAAAAATAGATCGTGAGATAAACAATAGTGGAAAGAAATGATATAACAATGAATCCGAAAGTGAAACCATTGGAAGAAACGAATCGTTTCGATGAGAAATAGGCCGGAAGAAGAAAGCGAAAGTGGTCATCGAGCTATCCTCTTTTCTAACAGCTATTCTGAAAGATGTATGAATAATAAATGATTGGCAATTCTAGAAATTTTAGGTCAAAAAGGCTCAGAACTTTGGTTAATTATTAAAGTCGTTATAGTAGACATTACGAAACTTTTTGTATATGCGTAATGATCCACGACTGGATTCCACTAAACCATAATCAGGAGTTTCCTACGGAGACGTGTTTCTTTTCAACAAATGACCTCCGCCAGTCTTTAGGATTGCCCACGGCAGTCCCGCATTTGATTCCAGGAGATTTCTCTTTCATTTTGTTTACAATTTCTTTTCATTAGAATTTTTAAGTTTGTAAAATAGTTTATGTGATCCATGCGTTTCAAATTATGTGAAAAGGTTTAAAAAAGTCTGAAGCCACCGGGTGCAAACAAGTGGCAAAAATTTTCTGCTAAAAAGAGAGGATGTTTGAAAACTTTAAATCCTATTTCAGTGGTGTCCAATGACATCGAAGTTTATCATAAACGTCGACGTGACGTTTAAATTTTTGAATAGCGACGTTTCAAACGTCTGCAAATATCGACGTTTCGAACTAGAGATATAAACTGGAGAATATCCCCGGTCGGGGATTTTTTTGTAGACCTCCTAAACAATTTTTTCAAGAAAAGGGGTCATCCAGATATTACGTAATCAACTTTTTGGTGGTTTATCCCCTCCCCCCCCCCACCAACGTAATCATCAAAAATGCACTAACGTAATCAATTTTTATGAAGAGGGCCGAACCTTCCCCCTCAACATGATTACGTAATATCTAGATGACCCCTTATGTATGTGGTGTCCAAGAAATATAACTGAGTTTTGAGTAAAAGAACACTTTTTTGGTGATAATTTCAGGTTAAATCTGTGAAAACGACTGAATACATTTAGGAGGGGAGGTCCGAGGGTTTCGAAAACATACATTTTCCCTAAAAAACTTGGGTTAAAAACTTAAATTATTTACTCCTGCGGGGGGATAAATCATGATTTTTTACCTCTGTGCAGAGGTCCAGACCCCCACACAAGGTAGATAATAGACCCCCGAAAAATTTCTGACGAAATTTCTTACATCCTTTTCTATACTGATTGTAAAAATCTTTATAAAAAGCGCCCTAATTTTTTTGTTGTCTCCGGATTCTAGAACTTTTTACAAGCGCGCCTCGCCGTTGTAAGTGTTTGTGGAACATCTTCTAATAGATAGATCCCTCCGAGTGAAATGTCGGTGCTCCACTCAAATCTCCGTGTTCACCTAATTTCTCGATGAGTTTCTAAACACTATACGGGGGGATATTTATATGATTCGATTTGTTGTGCTGTTTTAGACATATTACTAATGTGGATTAAATGATGCTAGGCCTCGGCGAGTTTCAAATCTACCGTAATGGGTCGGAAACGCTTCATTCCGAATATGTCTATAAGTAAGACTTCCATGTTCCAAAAACGGCTTTTAAATTTATTTAGGTATGCACTCCCATTTGAAAAGATCAGTGACAAAGTATGGTGGACGATGTTTTTCCAAGCGTATTGGTACCATTCAATAACTATTTCCATCGCTTACTACGTTATCATTCGTCTGATTGAAAAATGGATGCAAAATCGAAAGCCATTTGATCTTCGACGAGAGTTGCTGATCTGGAATGCGGGTTTAGCTGTATTTAGTTGGCTTGGATTGATTCGATTTTCCGAGGCACGTACTGTCTATATATATTACAAACTGTTGGAACTAGTATAGTTGAAGCGTCGCACTGAAAGTGAATTTTTTTCGAAAAATTTTTCGCGAGAAATGACCCCTTTAAGGGTAATTTTATGCGGGCAATCCGAATTTCCCATTCATAAAGCATGAGAACGCTTCTTTGAACCAAGAAAACGCTGTTTTTGAAACAATATGAGCAAGAAAATCATGTTTATATTTGATATTTACGTATTCTACACAAATTTTCTCACCAAAATACGACCACGCAGGGATACCGAGTGCGAGAAAAAGACTATAAAAGGAGGAAGCTCTTTTCCTCCTTTTATATTCCCCGCATAAAATTACTCCTAAAGGGATCTCGCGAAAAAAGTTTAAAAGAAATTCACGTTCAGTGCGACGCCTCAACCTATACTAGTTCCCAAACTTTGTATATTTTAGGACTTTCTATACAACTGGTATACACATGGTTTCAAATATTCAATATGTTATTCATGCAACCCTGATAGTGTGGCCGCATTCTGGTCGCTTTTATTCGCAATTTCGAAGATTGTAGAACTTGGGGACACCCTTTTCATTGTGCTCAGGAAACGACGTATTTTCATTTAAAAAAGTCGAATTATAATTGATTTGAATTGTAGCACTCATTTTCCTTCATTATTATCATCATGTTGCTGTGCTCGTCTACACAATTCATTCGGGTAAAACACGATCTTTCAATCACGACACTTTTCATAACTTTAGGAGCGGAACATACAGCACCGGGGCAAGCTTTCATCTCGATGAACTACTTAGCACATTCGTTTATGTATACCTACTATGCGTACACTGCATATGGGAAACGCGTGCCCAGACTGGTATCCATGCTCGTTACGACGGTACAGACGGCACAAATGTTTGCCGGTGTTGGGGTTTCGATATTCGTCTACAACCTCAAAGTCTACAATAATTACAAGTAGGTTATAAGGATCTCTGGTACTAGTTCGGATTAGTGATGTTCAGTTTTCAGATACTCCCGGGAAAATCTGATCAGTTCAGATTTTTCCGAAAAAACAGATTTTCTCATAACAAATATACAACACTTATGAAGCAATTTTGAGTGGAGTTACAACATTTGTGTTACGTTATAACGCTTGTATCATTCGATCTTCACGCAGCGATTTTTTATCAATCGAAGCTAACCCAATGATACAGTCTTGGTCCTATTCCTAAGTTGAACCGTACGGCTGACGGTTGATCGTACGGTTCAACTTAGGAATAGGGCCCTTATCACATATGGTACAAGTCATAACATATGGTACGAGACTTGTATCATATGGTACAAGCCTTATAACATATGATACAAGTCTTGTACCATATGTTATGACTTGTACCATATGTAATAAAGCTTGTACCATGTGTTATAAGACTTGTACCATATGATACAAGCCTTATAACATATGGTACGAGACTTGTATCATATGGTACAAGTCTTATAACACATGATACAAGTTTTGTATAACCATCACATGGCTTGTACATTTTAAAAGTTATAAGAACAAAGCTATGACGTTATAAGACTTGTTCTACAAGTGTTGTAACGTAACAACGGTGTGTAACTTTACTCGAAATGGCTTCCTAGTGTTATATATTTGCTACCATAACTTGAAAATTTTTTCAAACAAACTAATGTTAAAAAACTATAAGGGTCATAGGTCGGCAATGGGAGGAGCCTCCCCCTGACCCACTTACTCATGGACCCAAAATTGAAGGGAGGATCATTTCATGGGCCCCGCCGAACAGTATGATCCATAAAAATTGGGTGTCAGAAGACTATCCCAAGCTAAAAAAAGGTCGTTTTTTTGGAGGACCACCTCATCGGGGATCCCCTCCCCCCCCCCAGCTTGCCAACCTATGATAAGGGTTGTAACAGGCTTCGTGTTGTATCATTGTACCGATTTTGTGCATATAATATTGAACATCACTAGTTCGAATTAGTGACCCAAAATGACAAGGTTCAAAATTTTTTAAATATTTTTTCATACAAATGACCCCTACAGGGTTTTTCTATGCGGAGAATCGGATGCGCGCATTCCCAATACGTGAAAATACTTCCTTAACCTTGATTCAGGGTCGGTGTATTGAAGCTAAAATCAAAACTTTTAGTTTTTTGTGTAAAAAATGTACGTTTCTGGAGATAAGGGTATTTTTATAAGAATAGATTTCGAGCATGGAAAAATTGTAAAAACTTCATAAGCATGCGATTCGACGATTTCTCGAATCAGAAGCCATTCGATTGATCGCAAAACTGTGATCCATTGAGTAGTCCCAAAGAAATAAACCAGTCGTCGAATTATTCATCTGTGAACTGCAACTTCGTACAACATCCTGGAGATTCATCAATCGAAGCTCTTCAACCGGGGTTGTTCATCATCTTGGATGTTGTTGAAGTTTAACAGTAATAGATTTGTGAATAGCTTCCTTTTATACTTTTTGAATGCATCCCTGCGTGGTCGTATGGCAGAAACAATTATGCGAATTTTGAACAACATTCAACATGGATGTAAATTTGAAACACCCCCAGAAACGTCCATTTTTTACATAAAAAACTAAAAGTTTTGATTTTCGCTTCAATACACCAATCCTGAATCAAGGTCAAGGAAGATTAAATTAAAAAATCGCAAAAATCCACTTTTTTAACCACGATGTATGTTTTATTGTGTTTGAAAAATATAAGTTTTATTTGGAAAATAAAACAAGTTTTGTGGCTACTACACAATAGGAGAGGGGCCATCCACATGAAAATTTTTTCTGGAAATAACCCCTTTAGGGATAAAAGCATGCAGGGAATTCGAATTTGACATTTTCGAAGCGAAAAACGCTTCCCTGATTCAGGAAAGGCCTGTGTATTGAAGCTAAAAGTCGCAAAAATGCGATTTTTGCCTAAAAACGACCCTTTTGGCGTAAAAATGTGCGGGGAATCCGAATTTGACATTTACAAAATTCCTCGAGTTCAAGAAAAGCTGTATATCGACGCAAAAATTCGAGAAAATAACATATTTTGGCCTAAAAACAACGCTTTTTCTTATATTCATTTCTGGTCATTTTTAGGCAAAAATCACATTTTTGCGACTTTTCGCTTCAATACACAGGCCTTCTCTGAATCAGGAAAGCGTTTTTTCGCTTCGAAAATGTCAAATTCTGATTCCTTGCTTGTTTTTTACCTCTAGAGGGGTCATTTCCAGAAAATTTTTCACGTGAGTGGCCCCCCCCCCATATTGTTTAATAGCTTCCAATTTTTTTTAAATTTAATTTTTTAGATGCCAACAAAGCATGGCAAACCTTTACTTGGCGTTCTTTATTTATGTGACATTTGCAATTTTGTTTCTACAATTTTTCTACGGAGCATATATCAAGCGGGAAAAGAGGAAGAAAGTGGAATAAAATTTGCAATATTTTTGTTGATGCCCTCGAATATGGATATCGAATATATACATTCAAAAAAAATAAATATAGCGTTTTTTATAACTCGACAAGACGAATAAAATGACACCAAAAAATACCGACTTTCTTTGTTTTAAAATAAAAAAGGCAAAAAAAGTTAAAAACAATTGAATGCCGACGGGAGTCGAACTTTCGGTCGTGCGTAAGTGGCAATTTGCACTGCGTCATGCATGCCCCACTTTTTATAACAACAGAAACAAAGTATACTTTCATCATTTTTGGCCCTTTATAAGGCTAAATCTATTTTTCCTTGTTTGCATGATTTTTCTCGTAGAACATTTTAAAACCATTCACAGGTATTCAACAACTTGGGACTAGAAACTCTATGAAATGATCTTTTAAAAACTGTTACCAGAACGCCCTACACACTTCAAAATATGGAAGGAGAGGGGGTGGCCATTTCAAAAATGTTTTTATCAACTAATGTGCCAACGTTTCAAGGATAGTACTGAACGTTAAGCAAATTTTACTCTCAAATTTCAAGACAAATTTTTAGTGCTTTTTTACGAATACAAAGGTGGTACAAAAACCTGGGAATTGAATGTCTGGGTAAACTTTCAAGCAAAACACTTTTATACAATTCTGAAATTTGATATAAAATGAAAACGAACACTGTTAGTGTTTGTGCTAAATATAACTTGTGAAGATAAAGAATTTATGAAAGGTATTTCGAGAGGATGGTCCGGATTATATACAATGAAATAAAATTTGATATCTCGGCATAGGAAAAAGATTTTTATATGCGTTGTTTTGCAAGTGATTAATCACGTGACCGACTTTATCTGTAAAATACTTTCATGATTTTTGAACAAATCTGTGTATTGAAGAGAAAACCTGAATTTTTTCTTTAAGGAATTTTTGAAAAATAACAACGCTATTTTGTAGAGCGCATCGAAAAACGGTAGTTCCCCTTCTTGTGAAACGGATGTATAGTTTTTGAGAAATTGAATTTCAAAGTTTTTAAGAAATGGTAAAAAATCGATTTTTTATAGAGATTTTTGATCAAGAAAACATGAATCAGAATTTTCGTTTCAATAACCCAAAACAATTTTCAAATTGGATCATTTTGTTCGTTTCATTTAGCTATAGAAAATTGCTACAATGTTCATTTTATGAAAATTTAAAAAATCGGCTTTTCCGCAAAAATTCAAAAAAGTTTGTGTATTACAACGAAAAAATGTACACAAATTCAAATTTCAAACGCAAACAATAAATTTTATAAGGTTTTTCTTCAAAACAGAAATTTTTTCACAAAAAGCGATGTTCTACAAAGTTGTTTGCCGTGATCTCAAGATAAAATGAAAAAAATTTCAGCCCAGACGGATTTAAAATGACCGATATATGGACTTAAAACGAAAGCATACGGGTAAAAATCTTGTGAGGTACATAGCTCAAAATTTTCCTTTCTGTCGGCATCCAGGTCATGCGCCGTTTTTATTGCCATGACCCATACTAAAAAACCCCCATCAAGCTTTTTCCCGTAGGGGTGTTGCACATTGAGTGTTCTTTGTCAGTGTATACTGGGCTTGATTTTTTCACCAGCATGCATCCCTGGGTGGTCGTGTTGGCGGGAAAATCAGGTTCAGTATATACTATCTTGATTTTCTCACCAACATTCATCCCTGCATGGTCATGTTGGCGGGATAACCAAGCTCAGTATATACTGAGCTGGATTTTCCCGCCAACATGCATCCCTACGTGGTCGTGTTAGTGAGAAAATCAGACTCAGTGTATACTAAGCTTGATTTTCCCTCTGGAAGTACCGCTTGTAGTCACTCTCAGAGAAATCACGAGCGTGGAGCTCTCGTCTCTCAGTACTCGATATAAAAGAACTAAAAATTTTTTTCTCCATTTATGTCTACAGTGTGGGTGGAATCTTTTTTTCTTCAAAACACAATGGCGGAGATTAGAGGATACTAAGTTTCACACATGAAAATTGATGTCTTGAAGAGTAAGTCGATTATTCTCCTTTTTGTTTTTTTCTCAATATTTGAGCATTTTTCGGAAATGGAGCAAAAGAAAAATTGGCCCAACGGGAAAAGAGAGAATTCCGCCAATAAAGTTTCGCGCGATTGCCTCGCCAATAACAAAATGCCGTATAGTTTTTTTCTTTTTCTTGCTTCCTTTCAAGTCTTTAAATTGAGGGTTAATCGGAATCAATGCCTCAAATCTTTTATTTATATTTTATGGTTTCTGTTAGCGGAAAATGAGATTGAAAAACTTATAAGGTTTGTGTTTATAATACATTTTTAATCCAATTCGATTAGATCATACTTTTTTACTTTCAATATATATAGATTTACGCGATGACAGGGATTAAAGCGTTAATTTGAAAAATTCAAAAAAGTTTGTGCATTACAACGAAAACATGCGCCCCAAATGAGTCCGGGAAAGTTTACCTATGCCTTTTTTCACCCTCAACAACTACGAAAAAATTGAAAAATTAAAAAAATCCATATCTCAGCCATTTTAAAGATTTTTTCATGACTTCTTTTTTATTCAGCACCCATAGGTTAAGTGTTATTTTTCGCATAAATTTGAAGTAATACTCCTCGGAGAAGTATTCTTTCCCGAAAATCGATAAGTCTCATTTTTCATAAAAAATTAGTAACTTTTCTATTTTAGAGAATTTTGCTTTGAAACTCAGTATAGTACTTTGGTAGTATAGTAGTTTGTAGTAGTAGTAGTAGTATTATAGTTTGTAAAAATTAGTTTAGACATTGAGCTACAACTTTGCTTTTGACCGCAAGGGCAAAAATGCCATACGTGGGCAAGCAGGGGGCACAGGGACCCAAAATAAGAAGTGGTCTTTGCATACGTAAATTTTTCGGATTTGCAATTTGACGACCTTTTTTTTAGCCACCAACTAAAATTTACGAATTTGCTCCTATACCCCCGAAAATAAGAAGTGGGCTCATGTATTTTGGTCAAAAAATTTAAGAAGTGGGTCCAAATATAGGAGTTTTTACCCAAGAAATCAACTTTTTTCAAATTTTAGGCAAAAACATAAGGGGGGACCCTTATGTGTTTTTCGGATTTTCGCCAAAATAAGAAGTGGTATTACAATTTTTCGGCCAATAAGAAGAAGTAGGGGGGACATTCCCCCTTGCCCATGTATGAAAAATGCACCCATGATTTTCTACGAACTTTTGTAGAAATAACTGCAAAATATAGTGTCAATTTACAATGATTCTACTGAAATGTGTGAATGGCGCAATTGATTGTGTTTCTGTTTTATGTGCAAGTGGCCAAGGGTTCGACTCCCTCTTGGGTTGAATTGATTTTGCACAAAAACACTTTATGATAAAAAATGCTCGTAGAAAAACATGGATTCATTTTTTTCTACGAACATTTTTTATCATCAAGTGTTTTTGTGCAAAATCAATTCAACCCAAGAGGGAGTCGAACCCTCGGTCACATAAAACAAAAACACAACCAATTGCACCATTCACACATGTCGGTAGGAACATTGTAAATTATCTTGTATAAAATTTTTTTTACATGGTGAGCCGAAAAAAACAGTGCTTTTGCGTTTTTGTCAAAATTTAAAAAAAATCATCTATAAGCGTTTTCACGGTTTTTTTTCGATGCGTGCAATCGATTTCTCGCATGAAAATACCCCTTATAGATGATTTTTGAAAAAAAATTTTGAAAATTTTTCACCAAAAACGCAAAAGTACATTTTTGTTGGCTCACCTTGTATTCATCTTTTTTCCAAAGAGTACAGCTAGTCCTATGACGCGTTGGAAATGTCTCTAATTTGTTTTTCTATATATTACAAAATGAGTCAACACAAA
>JAQGBS010002553.1:0-12964 GCA_034698545.1 Acrobeloides obliquus | reverse complement strand
TTTCGTTTCAATAACCCAAAACAATGTTCAAATTGGATAATTTTGGTGTCATTTTGTTCGTCGCATTTAGCTATAAACAATTTCTACAGTGTTCATTTTATAAAAATTCAAAAAATCGATTTTTACGTAAAAAATTCAAAAAAGTTTGTGTATTACAACGAAGAACTTGTAACAAATTCAAATTTCAAACGCAATTATCTCGAAAACTAAAACAATTCAGAACATGGCAAATTTCACCAAAAAATCGCGAAAATTTTGCTTAAAAAGGCCGGAAAAAACCGAAAGATAAAAGAAACCGATCGAAACCGAAGGGTTGGAAAACCGAAACCGAAGGTCATAAAAAAGATCGAAATTGAACGATTTTTATCTGTTTTCCCTACTCTAGGAACTTGCACCTTTTCCTCCTTTCTTGAGCCCCTGTATAAGAGGAAAAGAGAAAAAATATAGGCTAAGTCAGAAAAACTAGAAATCGAGTAAAAACATTACCTTCCAATTACAAAAAATAAAATGCCCTTGAAGTATAATAAAAATAATGGCCAGAAAATTTAAAATCACAGTAATATCTTCGCATGTAGAATTATGAAAACAGAAATAGACATTAAAAGCATAATAAATTATTCCAATAACTCCGAAAACTAAAAATTTCCAAATTTTTATATTACAAATGAAACATCTATACCAATACATCCAATGCGTAAAAATAAACTTCCAGCTGTTAAAATTTCTTTTGGAAGTGGTATACTGTCGGAAGATTGGGCGCTATTTCTTCTTGGATCTTCACTAGAGTTATTTTTTTATGTGGGATTTTGTATGATTTAAAGAGTACTTTATTGTTCTCAAGCGTATAAGCGTGTTGACTTTTTGATTTGTTGGTTTGTGGCTATTCCTTGCATATATTTCATAATAACAAAAACATAAAAATGTTATTCCCAAGCCATACATATATATGCCCATTATCTAAATTGAAGTTTTTTGTCTCTGATCCATATAGGAAATAGGGATCCAGTACCGTAGGCAAGGGGGACATGTCCCCAGCACCGTAATCTTGGTCCAAATTCGGGGAAGAAGGTTTTAAAGATTCAGGTTGAGGGAGGAGCTTTTGGTTTTTTATCAATTTTATTCACTTACAAGGTCTTTAATCCTAACCATTTTTGCATATTCTGAAGCTAATATATGAGCAAGTTCATACACTAATGCAAAAATCGTTAATATTAAGGCATAAAATGCACTAGATGTTGTCATAATGGTATTTCTACAAATTTACATTTTACAAAAAATAAATTTTTTACTTGGCATGTTGATTTTCATACCATCTTTTACTCATATTTGTTGATTGAGAAGACTGAGTTTGAATGGAATAAGAATAATGTGAAGTTTTGGAATTATTAAAGTTGTGATTTCGTTGCATTTTACAAATAGAAAACTTCTAATATTTAGAAAAACTAAAAATTTCTTGTTGATTAAGAAAAATAATAAATGCGAACTCGTCCAGGTTGAATTAAAAAAGTGCATTTTTGTGATCTCGGGGCCCCGAAAAAATTTTTTGGACCGGAAAATTTTTTTACTAAAAATGACCCATATAGAGGTAATTTTATGTGGGAAATCGATTGCGCGCATTCCCGAAGCATGAAAATTCTTCCTTGATTCTGATTCAGGGAATGGTGTATTGAAGCGAAAATCAAAAAATTTCTTTTTCGCTAGAAAATCAAAATTTTTAGTCTTTTATGTGATTTTGAGTTTCGTTTCAATACACTGACCCTGAATATAAGACCAAGAACTTGGTAGCTTTTTTAATAAATTTTTTTAGATTCACTCTATGCTAGAAAAATAAAATTTTATGCCAAATTACATTTAGAATAAAACTTGCTGAAATGAAGAACTATTGTTACACAAAACTTTGAAAGGTAAGAAAGGAATGATAATTGATTTCGTATGATTAGAAATGGGAATGTGGAAAAAATTGTAAAGAAAATTTAGTAATCGATTTTTGTCGCGCACTTTTTTTAAATTCCTGTGATTTCCAGTTTTAAAAAATGAAAAATAGCTCTTAAAGGACCAGTCCATTCGGAAAAAAACATCATGAAAAATTATATATTCAGAAAGTTCATGAAAAATGGAGCTTTTTTGTTTTTACGGCATATTCTGAATCGTTGTAGTTTTTGAGATAATTGTGTTTGAAGTTGGCGCTTTTTGAAATCTGTGTATTACAACGAAAACATGAACGCATTGAAAATTCGTCCCTAAATCAATAAAAGTTATGTATTGACGCGAAAATTTAAAAAAATCATTTTTCATCAACATGAAAACTGCCACAAAAATTTTGAATTTTCGCGTCAATACGCAACTTTTATTGATTCAAGGATGAATTTCCACTGCACTCATGTTTTCGTTATAATACACAGATTTCAAAAATCGCTAACTTCAAACGCGATTATCTCGACAACGATTCAGAGATTACCGTAATAACAAAAAATTTTCCATTTTTCATGAACTTTCCGGATATATAACTTTTCATAGTGTTTTTTTCCGAGTGAATTGGCCCTTTAACCCGGGACTGCGCAGCGTATAATATATGATACAAATTTTCAATGGTCGAGAACGCGCATATGTTAAAATGACTGAATATAAAAATGACATGATTCTACCGTGGGGGTGCAATTAGGGCCCTTTCTCCAAAAAATTTTTTTGAAAAATGACATTTTAGGGATAAAAATAGGGTGAAAAATCGATTGCACACCTCCCCGTCGCGTGAAAATGCTTCTTTCACCTTGTTTTCACGAAAATAGCACTATTTCACGTTTGCTTAAAATTTGTATAATTCCAAACGTCAAAGAGAATAGTAGTATTTTCGCGAAAGCAAGGTGAAGAAAGCATTTTCACGTGACGGGGATGTGCGTAATCGATTTTACCCCTAGAAGGTCATTTTTCAAAAAAAAGTTTTTTGGAGAAAGGGCCCTAATTTGCACGCCTTTTAATAATTGAATAATAAAATAGCGAGTGAAAACTGTTTTCACAATGTATAAAATTTGATAACATTGATGAGAATAAAAGCTAACCAAACAAATAGCAATTTTAATGCTACCTATCGATGTATGCACCCATTTTGTATTGCGCGAACTGAGGAATCATGAAAACTAGCATGAATCATCAACTTGATTTTCTGACAAACAATCTATTCTTATTCGTGCGTTCGGGAATCATCCAAGCTTAAATAAATCTGTTTTCAATATGATGGAATTCATTTTATTGTAAACATGACATAAAATTTTGATAGACTTTAGAGAGACGGACCTGATCTTTATGTAGGAAAAGGAGTGAGAACTATAGTTAAATTTTATGGGAAGCAATGTTTGCTCAATTAAAAAATATATTAAAAATTTTTATTTGATCTTAAAGGACCACCCCACTCGGAAAACAAGTTGCAATAAGTTGTATATATTCGGAAAGTTCATGAAATTTGGAGAATTTTTTGTTTTTACAGTAAATTCTGAATAGTCGTAGTTTTGGAGATAATTGCGTGTGAAGTTTTGTCTGTGTATTACAACGAAAACATGAACACAACAATGTCAATTCCCTGAATCAGTAAAAAAATCTGTATATTGAGAAGAAAATAATTCAAAATCTGTAAAGGTTTAGAAAAAAATAAGTAAAGCATTTTTTATATCTCGTTGAGACGAATAAAATTCACCAAAATTATCCAAGTTGAAAATTGTTTTGGGTCATTGAAACGAAAACATTTGAATTTCCCAAAAATTCAAATGTTTTCGTTTCAATAACCCTAAACAATTTTCAAATTAGATAATTTTGGTGTCATTTTATTCGTATCGTCGAGATATAAAAATGCTTTATTTATTCTTTTTTAAATCTTCAAGGATTTTGAATTATTTTCTTCTTAGTATACAGATTTTATTGGCCCAGGGATTTGACCATTGAGTTCATGTTTTCGTTGTAATACACAGACGAAATTTCACACATAATTATCTCCAAAACTACAGCGATTCAGAATTTACAATAAAAACAAAAAATGTTTCAAATTTCATAAACTTTTCGAATATAAGCAAATATGGCAACTTTTTTCAGAGTGGAGTGGTCCTTTAAACAAGCTTGGTTATTTTAATACAAAAGATTATTTTAACCATTTTTTACATTTCTGTGCATTTATAATGATCATTGGAGAAGCGGTCGTACACACAGCGCTCATTTTCACAGCATTCAACTTTACTGTTGCTACATTTGTGTGAAATACCATTCTTAAAAGTTTATGATTTGTTTTGGTTTAAAAAAAAGTTGGTACTCTTAAAGGAGAGGGACCCGAAATAACGTGATTTTTTCAAAAAATTTTCTGAAAATGACCCCTATAGGGGTAGCATTATAGGGGGAGTCGGTTGCGCGCATTCCCGAACCCTGAAAATGCTTCCTTGACTTGATTCTGGGAAGAGACTATGTGTAACGAGGCGAAAATGAACTAAAATTCGAATTTTTGCAGGGAAACTAACATTCCAGGGATTTTTCTAGATTCGAAATCGATTGCGCTCATTATCAAAGCATGAAAATGATGTTTGACCTTGATCGTTAGCACCTAGGGGTTTATGCGCTTACGTGATTAAGTGCAGGATACTTAGGTGCTTAGGCGTCTAAACCCCTAGGCGCATAGGGATCAGGATCAAGTAAGCATTTTCATGCTTTGATAATGAGCGCAATTGATTTCCCGCCTAGAAAAACCTGTAGAATGCTGGTCTCCTTGAGAAAATTCGAATTTTAGTTCATTTTAGCTTCGTTACACATAATCCCTTCCCTGAATCAGGGAAGATTTTCAGGGTTCGGGTGCGCACACCCGATTCCAGCATAAAATTACCTTTATAAGGGTTATTTTCAGAAAAAATTATCATGTTATTTTGGGTTCCTTTCCTTTAAGAGTACCAAAATGTTTTACCTTCTTGCATTTACGACATGTGTAGCGGTTAATATTCAAGCGCTCATAGACACAAACTTCATTTGAAGCGCATTCGACATTTGATTGTGGACATTTTTTCCAGGTTATGGGCTAAAAACATCAATATTTATTTCTGTTACAAATTGACTTTTTTCGAAAATTTTTACTGGACTCTTCTGGAACTTCCATTGTGAATAAAAGAGGATAAGCATCCTTGCACATCAGGGCTGCGTAGGAACAGGTCCAATGACCGGAACGGGAACAGCAGTGTACGGAACGGGAACAAAATTTCCGGAACTAGTATCGACTAGGTATCCCACTAAGCGTGAAATTTTTCGAAAAAAATTTTTCATCAAGGAAACGGGAACACAGCCCTGTTGCACATCCTTTGACTATAGTTATTGTTCAAAAATTTGAAAAATTACTCTGGGCACATCAACTCCGCTACCTATAGCTGGTGGTTGTGTTCCAGCACCTCCTCCAATTGGAACTGGTACATTTACACCACCACCTATAGGTTGTGGCACATTAGCGCCGCCTCCGATTGGGACTGGTACATTTACACCACCACCTATAGGTTGTGGTACATTAGCACCGCCTCCGATTGGTACTGGTACATTTACACCGCTACCTATAGGTTGTGGCACATTAGCATCGCATCTGATTGGTGCCGGAGATTGAGAACCAGATTTCATATTTTGTAATGTTTGGATAATTTGTTCAGCAGTGTTTGCGTCTGCTTTGACTGTGATGGAGACATAGGAACCGGTGCCATCTCTAAAATATTTAAAGGACTAGTCTACTTTTGGGGAGTTGATACTATATGATAGAGCACAAAATTTGGAGTATTTTTTGTTTTTACGGCACTACTTGAAAATCTAACGGTAAAAAGTCATGATTAAAACAAAATTGCGAAAAAAAATTTCAAATGAGTTTGAACATTGAAACAAAGAGATTGTACCCATAGATCAATCAGATTGTTTATTGAAACGGTTTAATAAATTATTATAAAATTCAAAATCTTGACATTTTTGGAAAAAACTCATAGAATAAATTTTTATAACTCGCCGAGACGAATAAAATGACACCAAAATTATCAAATTTGAAAACGTTTTGGGTTATTGAAACGAAAATCATGGATCAGGAATTTCGTTTCAATAACAACATTTTTCAAATTCGATAATTTTGATGTCATTTTACTCATCTCGACGAGTTATTTTCGACGACTCTTGATGCTATTTAGATCATGGATAGATGAAACATCTTTGAAGGAAAACATTGATTCCTGGGTACAATCTCTTCGTTTCAATGTTCAAACTAATTTGAAAATTTTGTTTTGCTCATAACTTTTGGCAATTTGTAAAAGTACGACTGCGCCGAACACCCCAAACGGGTCCCAATTAGGCCTAAGCCTAGGCCTAAGTCTACGTCTAGGCCTAAGCCTGAAACCTAAGCCTAAGCCTAAGGCCTAAGCCTAGGCTTAAGCTTAGGCTTAGGCCTAAGCATAGGCTTAGACTTAGGCCTAGGCATAGGCCTAAGCCTAAACACGCCAAACCCAATTAGGGTTTGGCGTGTTCGGAGCCCCGTTTGGTGCCCCGTTTGGAGTGTTCGGCACAGTCGTACTTTTACAAATTGTCTAACTTTTAATCGTTAGATTTTTAAGTAGTGCCGTAAAAGCACAAATTCCTCCAAATTTTGTTCTCTATCACATGGCATCAACTCCCCAAAAGTGGACTGGTCTTTTAATAAAAGTAGCTTTTCTTGAAAAATTTTTACGTAGTATTTGCTTTGTGCCATTCAAGCCGGACATTTTGTGGTGGACTTCTTGTGGTTGAACGTTTAGCTAATGCTACCGAAGCGAAAATAAATAGCAAACAAAATATAGCTAAAATTTTAAAACCCATTTTAACTTTTGACTACCTTTTAATCGGTGTCAACAAATAAGTCTGAAAATGAACTAGCAGATCAAAGTCTTGCGGCTAAAGATCTATTGGGCTAGCTTTTAATTTACAGGGTGTGCAGAAATAACGTATTATTTTGAAATTAGCTGAGATTCTCATGAAAATAATAGGTAAATTTTTTTTTGCGCACATTCCCGAGCCGCAAAATTTTTTCAATCTTTGTAAATGCGCGCAATTGATTTCCCGCATAAAATTACCAATGAAAGATGATTTTTAGAAAAGAATCTAAAATGCCCTGAATCAACTGAAAATAGTTATTGAAACGAAAATCGCCTGGATCAGGGTCAGGGAAATTTTTTCATCCTTCAAAAACGCGCACAATCGATTCCTCGCATAAAATTACCCTAGAAAACTTTGTCTCCGAAAAATTTACCTATTATTTTCATGGGAATCTTTGGTAATTTCAAAATAACATGTTATTTTCGCACACCCTGTAAGTAAACAAATGTTGTTGAGTTCTCGGCTTTACTTGCGATAATAAACACTAACAGCCTCAAGTGATCAAACAATTTGATGGTGAGTCATAAAGCCGAAAAATCTTTATAAGAAAAAAGGACGACGGATGATTTACATCTTATGAAGATCTTAAAGGGGGTAAGAATCAGGGACTAATCTCCGAAAATTTTTTTTTAAACAGCCTATATAGGGGTAAAATCATGCGAAAAATCGATTGCGTGCATTCCCGAAGCGAGAAAATACTTCCTTGATCCTGTTTCAGGGAAATAGATGTGTGTATTGAAGCGAAAATCCAACATGTACTAATTTCCCTGAATCATGGTCAGGAAAGTGTTTTCAAGCTTCGGGAATGCGCTTTACATTTAAAATTGGCACAAAAAATTATAGGCACAGAAAATTTTTCCAAGTGCAAAAATGCTTACAACACCCGAGATTCCCAGGACGTCTCCGATCCAAGTACTAATCGGGCCCAACGTTGCTTAACTTGCATGATCGGACGGGATGGCGTGTTTTCAACGTGGTATGGTCGTAAGTAATAAGAGGTTATTCTAAAAAAATACATATACATAGACCCATCTGACGTTCCCCATTTATGTTTTTTCGACCTGAAAATTTTTTTCAAAAATGACCCTATTTCGGCTAATTTTATGAGGCGAATCGATTCGCGCATTCCTAATGTACGAAAATGCTTCCCTGACCCTGTTTCAGGGACTTAGGTGGTTTTTCACGTATTCAAGAAGATATACATGCAAATTTAATCAAATTGTTTATAACACCACAACGAATGTTTCGAAATTGTAACTTTTGCATGTTAAAACAATAATTAAAACTAGTTCTTCCACTTTCAGATGAGAACCATTTCGCGCCATTTATGTTTATGATTGGCATTTCTTTGTCTGATCCGATTGCCACCGGGCATGTTTAAATAAGAATGTTGCTTTTAGGCATGTAGAAACTTCTTTATGTTCTTCTTTATGTCAGATCCAGTAATAAATCGACGTACCGGGGTTTATCTTGCTAGAAAAACCGTTTTCGATGAAATTTTTTTCAGGAGATGGTAAATAGTACTCAAGAAGGGAATAATGGAATTTTAACTTTTTGAATAGAGCATGTTTTCGTGTCGATAATAAACTTTTTTTCAACTATGGGAACACTGGAAACGAAAAAATTTCCATATCTCACCAACTCTAAGTAAAATTATTTCTGAAAATTTTATTCTTTTTTTGCTGCTTATGACTCGCATGAGTCATTTTTCTACCCTCTCCGAAAATTCTATTGTACTTTGTAGCTTTTCCTCAAAGGGCAACGAGGCCTCTGTTTCAAACCCGGGCTGCCCGCGTGGCAGACGAGCATTCTACCACTGAACCACCGATGCAGACGAAGTTTGAAACAGAGGCCTCGTTGCCCTTTGAGGAAAAGCTACAAAATATACAGGGTGGGGCAAAATTACACGGACTTTTTTAAAATTTTTTATCAGAAATATAATCAAAACAACATTAAAAACAAATGAAATTATTCATTCTGAGAATTCGACGGCTAGACCTAGTTGAAATTCCTATCTTTCGGCCTATCTTTCTCGTTGATCTCCCGGGAACTCCGTGTCATTTCTTCGTATGGTTGTTTGCTTGAAGCAAATTTCGAACGTCCTGGACATTCTGATCACTTCTAGTCGATCTTTTGCGTTTTTATCCCTTCCTATTTTTATGTTCTCCAGTTTCATCAAATCGTTTGATGGATTCGTAAACGGTCTTCTTATAGACTCCAAAAATTTCCGCAATCTTGATCTTTTTCATTTTCCTTTCAGAAAATAGGTAGCAAACTGCCGGTCTAAACCAATCACTTTTTATTTCCATTTTATTTAGCCTAAAATTCGAATCTTTTTTGTTTTAAAAGTGAAATAAAGTGATTTTTCAAGAAATAAGAATAAAATACAACAAACGATAAAAAAGTCCGTATAATTTTGCCCCACCCTGTAATAGAATTTTCGGAGAGGGTAGAAAAATGACTCATGTGAGTCATAAGCAGCAAAAAAGAATAAAATTTTTAGAAATAATTTTACTTAGAGTTAAGACTACAATTTTTAGGGTTAAAACAAAATCAAATTACATTTTAACACAAATATTTAAAACAAGCTTATTTTTATCTACAAAACTAGATACTGTAAGTCGGGTTTTTGAAGAGATTTATTTTATCGTGATTTGTCGCGACACAAAAAGTTAACTCCACCATCCTCTTCCTGAGTACTGTTTACCATCTCCTGAAAAAATTTAATCAAAAACAGTTTTTTCTAGCAAGATAAACTCAGGCCCATCGATTTACTACTAGACCTGATATTTAGAGAAATGTATCAGCTCAAAGATATATTGAAAGAAAGTTCTCCAAGAAAGTGTACTAAAAAGGATAAAATTTTACAACAATCACCAAGAGTGTGTAAAGAAGCAGCTACTCTTCTTATCGCTGAAATAGCTAATACACCTATGAAAGACATGGTTGAAGCAAGTATGTTTACAATAATTTATAGAGCGTGTCTGTGGAGTATATTGTTGGCCAGAAGTCCTATACAGGGTGGCGCAAATGAACCGGCTCACCACAAGTCTACATATTCTAATGCGTCAATTTAATTCTGCTTGCAACGAACAATAATAGCTCATTGAATTCCTGAATCATGCTGAGCAACTTTGTAGAACATCACTTTTTATGAAAACCTTTGTGTCCATATGAAATTTATTATTTCATCAATTGAATTACGGCAGAAATATCATAATTCAAGGATTCACTTTAAGTTTTAAAGGCTTTTCTTTATCATATAAGATTTTCATACAAAGTGATATTCTACAATGTTATTCATCGTGATTTCAGGTATTCATTGAAGTCCTCAACCCCCGGACCGCCCTTGGTACCGCTCAAAATAAAATTTTCTGAAAATATAGATCCATTCATTTAGCTTTAAAATTTATGGTTTCTTTTCGCTCATCTTTTAACTTATATCATATAAATTTTCAGCTTTTAATACTATAAAAAAGCAACCAAAAAAGAAGAAAGGAGCACCAAAACCAGAAAATCTTACACCCGAAGAAGAACCAGAATATTTTGAAGTTGATAGAGTGATAGATACTAAAACAGAGGGTCGACAACGCTTTTATTATGTAAATTTTTATTTCCCTTTATAGCCTGTTTCACTAAACCTTATCTATAAGAACTTTATCGAATGAATAGAAACCCTCAAGACTGCCCTCTCTCCAGTAGCGTAAGCAAGGGGATAGGTGCCTCTCCCTAGTGGGCCAAAATGTTTACAAAAATCCCTACACATAAGGGTCTCCCTTATGTTCTTTGGGGAAGTGCTGTGCTGTATCGAGAGGGTACAGCGGGTACATGTATCCCAAGGGCCAAAAAATTTTAAAAATCCAAAGGATCTCCCCTATATTGTTGATCAAAAAATGTCGACAACTAGGGTCGGAATCTTGTATCCCCCATGAAAAAATTCTAGGTACGGCATGACCCCTTTTCCGCATTACCCCTTTACTTTAAAAAAATTCAAAACAATCTAAAATCCTAGCTGTCCTAAATATATTTATTTTTAGGTTTCATGGAAAGGCTATGACGAGTCCGAATGGTCATGGGAGCCCTTGAGTGGTTTAAAATTGGCCCAAGACGCTATCAGGGAATTTAAGGAAAGGATAGCAAACGAAACAACAGAGTTGACACATGAAGAAAGGAAAGAAGCTGAAAGAAAGCGGCTAAAAGATTTGGAAGCAAGCGATGAAATAAAAGAGACCGAAAAAGATTTGGAAGCAAGCGATGAAGTAAAAGAGACCGAAAAAGATTTGGAAGCAAGCGATGAAGTAAAAGAGACTGAAAAACGGGACAATGTCAAAACAGAAGTCTCAAACCAGTCCGAAGAAAAAGGAAAATCAAGAAAAAGTGAAAGAATTGAATCAAGCCCAAAGAAGAAATCCAAACAAGATCTTGCGTTACTTGATAGTAGTGCAACTTTGAATGGTAAATATTGGTCAACACTATCAAAAACTACTTGGCGAAATGATGTAAAGAATGAGAATATAGACACACCTAGCACATCAATGTCAAATAAAGTACATTTCAAAATAAATTTTTACAGATTAAAGCTATAAAAATTTAGGATTCTGAATTTTGTGAGGCAAAAAACTTACAATTATTAAAAGAAGAGATTGTTGAATGTTATAGAAGCGTGCCAGTTTTATCCTGTTTGAATGATCCTTCTTCAAACGATAATATAGAAGAACCTATTGCTGCTCCATTAAAACAAAGAGCTGAAAAAGATAGAGAAAAGTCCAAAAAATCTGAGAAGCGCCCATCGAAAATGTCTAAAGTTCCCAGTATAAGAAAAAGAAGAAAAAAGAGAAGTAATATTATTTTTTTAAATTTATAAACTAGAGACCTGCAGACCTATAAGAAGATATACTAATATATTTTTAGGAAATCGTATAATTCCAAGAGAGTTGAGATGGGTTGCGAAAAAGTCAAAATTCAAAAACCTTGAAGAGGTTGTAGAAAAGAAAGAAATGTTTTATGAGTTTGAAGAAGATCCTAATTCTATGAATGTAAATATTTTAGTACCGGGAGCCGAGCGCTCCGATCTTGGGATTGTGACTCCGATCGACACTCCTCGTTAAAAATGTATTAACTATTACTAATACTTTTTTAAATATCAATCGTTGTTATAGCTAATCTTTTTTCCCACTAAAAAATTTTTTTGAGGGAGCCCCTCAAAAATGGTGTCGATCGTCTTCTCTCATCGTCCCCTGCAACTTTTGTTCTAGCGCTGACATTTTAAATCAAGCGTTCCCGAGATCATCCGTACAGACAGACACACATTACACGTTTAATGTAGTAGGATTATCTAAAAAATATCATCTTCCCCTACGGCCCTACAAAATTTACAACTCTTTAACACTTTTGTGATGTTTATTAACCATCTTGCAAGTCCCTTATCTCTAACACTGTATACTAGTCTAGCTAAATTTGGCCATATTTTAGGCATTTGATGAACCAGATGAATTTGATCCAGAAAATTCCGAAATCGTTATAGAATTTTTGGCACACTTAAATTCTGAACCAAGCAACATCGTAAAATTTTTCTTAAATTTCGGAAATTTAGTGAATTTTTAACAGGACAAACTCGAATGTACATATTGTAATTTTTCTGCTTCCGATGTTGTTAGCCTAAAGAAACATCAAGCTCTGCAACATTTTCGAGGTGTTATCTATAAATGCCCTATTTGTGGTGCTGAATATAACTGGAATAAGAGCTTTTATGAACATGTTGCGTTGCATTTTTCTTATAAATGTGAATCTTGTGAGCATAATACCGAGAAAATACATGAATATCTATCTCATCGGATTACACATAGTAAGTGAATCATACTGAAATGGATTTAAGGTATGCATGGGCAAAAAAAGAAAGGCAAAAATTTCCTTTAGAGGGAGCGCCACGCAAGGGGGTTTTACGACCCCCCATCCATCTATGATTTAAGGGACGGGGGTTTCCTAGTACAACGTACTTTTAACAAGCATTTTCAAAGATCTATATAAAATCTTTATAGCATTTGAAAAAATTCATAAGTGTAAAGAATGT
>JAQGBS010002552.1:0-12966 GCA_034698545.1 Acrobeloides obliquus | reverse complement strand
CCGCATAGAAATTCGTTAGAGGGGCTGCGAGAACGACTAAAAACATTGATGTTGCAGACCTAACTGAACGCTCTGTATTTGTACAGTGTTTTCAAGTGTATCCCATGGATAAGAAAGCTCGAGATCTCAAAAACGACAAGCTCTTATTAGATTTTTCTCAATATTGATCCTACGCCCTAGGCAATTTTTCTAGTTGAATTTCAATTGACCTAGTCGGAAAAAGTCTAGTCGGAAAAAAGTTGCCCTTTTTGCTGATATTTGGAAAGTTCATGAAAAATGGACCATTTTTTGTTTTTACGACATGTTCTGAATCGCTAACAGTTTCGAGATAATCGCGTGTGAAGTTGGCAAAATTTGAAACCTGTGTATTAAAACGAAAACTTGCACCTGGGCTGCGACGAATAGTTTATGCAGATTTTATTGTTCCAAGGAAAAACTATTCGTCGCACCCAGATACAAGTTGTCGTTGTAATACGCAGATTTCAAATTTCGCCACATTCACATGAGATTATCTCGAAACCGTTAACGATTCAGGACATGCCTTAAAAACAAAAAATGCTCTATTTTTCATGAACTTTCCGAATATGTACAGATTAGGGCAAATTTGTTACGACCGGGCTGGTCCTTTAATGATTTTTCTCTAATTTACGACCATTTGCGACCGTTTGGTATAGCCTAAAATTTATTTCAAGAGTTTCATAAATTCCAAGTGTCTCATACATTTGTATAAAATCGAACGGTCTGTTCCTTCACTCTGTCGTTTTTAATGTACAATTTTGCATTCATAACAGAACATGTAAAAAACACAACAGAACGTCTATAAATTATGTTGCCATGGACTCAAGATTCATGTTCGCTTGAGGTTTATTAATGCCCACCAATGTGAAAATTCTGTTTGAAGCTTTGCTAAATATGCACGTCCGAAATTGTTCTTTGAACTAAACAGATTTTTATGAATGATATTGAGTTTATCTTTTTTTTCGTTTTTATCATTTTAAAACTTATATAAAACATTCACATAGAGGGGAATTGTCCAACCTCACCACAAATGATGACCCCTTCGTAATCAACCATAAGTTTGGCCAACTCTCTTTCACATGATATAAGGACATCCTTTACCATCCTTAATAAGTCAAAAAGTTTGAAGCTTACCTCGGAATTGATAGTTATCAAAATAAACGAATTTACACAAATATGTATGACAAATAAAAACGCGGCAGAAGAAAACACTGGAAATAGATCGGGTCGATTTGTTGGTACCACAAGTGGTAATATTAAAAAACATAACCAAGAGACTAAAAATTAATTTATTTTTTTACTTTCGCACGCCGTTATATGTTAGCCTACTTTTTAATATTATATTGGACGCGCTCTAGAAACATTATTTAAATCATGGATCATGATTTAAATCAGGGGCGTAGCCAGATGGGGGAGGGCTGGTCCCCTGTCGCGGCTAAGCAACGACAAAAAAGTATAAAAATAATGCTCTCCCATCAGTTTTTTATGTATTTTTCTAACTTTAAAAGTTGGGCCCCCTGTCGCAAAATTCTGATACGCCCCTGATTTAAATCTTGATCGAGTGTACCCATGATTTGATCCGTATTTGTACGTAAATGGTACAAGAGGGATAGGTGGTCGAAAATGTACCCCTGGGGCTTTTCTATGCGGGAATCGATTCCGCGCATTCTTGAACCCTGAAAATGCTTCTTTGACCCTGGTTTTTTCGATTTGCACTTCAATACACCGACCCCTTCCTGAATCAGGAAAGCATTTTCAGGGTTCAGGAATGCGTGGAATCGATTCTCTGCATAGCTAAACCTCCAGAAGTGACAATTCGACCACCTAGCCTTCTTGTAAAATTTACGGAAAATACGGGATAAATGAGAAAATATGCCTATATTAAACAGCCATATCTCCGCTAGGTTGAAGTATTTTTCAATAATTTTTTTACAAATAATTCCTCAGATTCCCAGCTAAGCAAAATGCAGTCGCTCGAAAAAATTTGAGCTAAATTCGATTTTTGGCGAAATTTTGAAAATTGAGTAATTTTTTGAACATTTTACAAACTTCAAGGACTCATATCTTGAAAACGATGAAAGATTTTTCGATAATTTTTTTATAAATAAAAGATCCATATCTTAGCTTTCCAAAAAGTGGTCACTCGAAGAAATCCGATTTAACCTCGATGAGATATAGCCATCTCAAGGTCATGATTGTAAAAAGGATGTGTGCAAAAACGGGCTAAACATACATAGAATAAAACATGACATTGCAGCAAATTGAAGAGCATATCTAACTTCTTTTTTCCTTCTCTGTGAATTCATTGTATCTGAGACATTACTAGCAACTTTTCTGTTCGCCTTTGCTACGTAAATATAGATCTAAATATTATAAATACAGGTGTATAAAAATACTGTAAAATACGCCCGGGGAGTTAATTTTCAACCTTCTCTATATGGGGGCGTTTATTTTTCAACCCCTTCCCCCTCCCCAGTCATCAACATCAACCATTTCTATGAAAAGCAAGGGTTTTAACGAAAAAATCGCTTAGTCTACAAGCTAGCCACATCCGATATATGCAGCTGATAAACAATCTTGTGTAACCACTCTCAAACAACGCCATACAATCTAACTGTTACGCAGAGAAAGTACATGTTCACAAGCACATGTTTCTTTTGTAATGTTCTACAATGTTGTTTCCCTTTTTGCGGGGATTATTTTGATGCACCCTGTATTAATTTTTCCCATAACTTACAATAAGGTAGCACGTTAAAGCTGTCCCAGAAGTAATTACATTTACAGGCAAATTTATATAAATATTTACATAATTAAATTGTGCCCCATCACTGACATAAGTATTAGTATATACGCCATAATAAATGGTTTCACTACAATATAACGATTAGGTTGTAACAATAAAAGTTACCGACAACAAGGGACTACAAAATTTGCCAAGTATGCTAATACCATGCCCATAGGCAGAATGATTATGGAAATAACAATGACGACATTTCTCGAAAACATCCATGCAAATCTGGGTATAACCACAATAACTAAGCTAAAATAAATGGCGATTTTTTGGCAAAAATTGGAGGAAATTCGAATTTTAAAAACGAGTAATTAGATTCAGCTCAACGATGTAAATACAAAGTCCACATTTTATTATTATATCTATTTTTGTAATATTGTGTGTCTCATTCGTTGCTACCATTGTTTAATATTAAACGAGAAATGTCTGTCTGTATTGTTACCGAATTTTGTAATAAGTCCAATCCCGTTACGACTCAGATTTTTGGAAAGAGATGAGAGAAAAAAGCGACACCAAAATCACGGGGTACCCCCCTCTGGAAAAATTTAAAATTCCATTTTTCATTTTTGCCTTGGTATTTGATCAGAAATAAAAAACCGTTGCCTTCATGGCGCAGTTGGTAAAGCGTTAGTTTTGCAGTCGGAAAGGTGCAGTTTCTAACCCTGTCTCTTCCTAAATATTTTTGCTTTTTCAATCAATGTTCTTTTTTTGAAAAAAATCGATTTAAAAAAACGAAAAATTGGATAGAAATTGAAAAAATTCAAAAGAAATTGAAAAAATTCGAAAAATATTGAACCGAAAAACACAAAAAAATTTTGGAACGATCCTTTGAGATCGTCCCAAAGACGCTCGGTCTGGCGCACCGACACTTGCGGACGAACTTTTGCGGACCCGACATTTGCGGACCGACACTTGTGGACCCGACATTTGCGGATTGCTATGGGAAAAATTTTTTTATAGGTCAAAACTAATTCATTTTTTATTTTGAGAAAATTACAAAATTTTTCCCAATTTGGAAAAAAAATTTTCCCATGGCAATCCGCAAATGTCGGGTCCGCAAATGTTCGTCTGCAAAAGTTCGTCCGCAAATGTCGGATCCGCAAGTGTCGGGTCCACAGTTGCACAGACCCCGGTCCAAAATTTTTGTTTTTATGACCCACCCCCCTTCGCAGTTTGGCGACCTTTTTTTAGACCTTCTAAAAAAAAATCGGTCCCCAGCGCCGGGGACCGATGACCTATCCCCCTTCCGCCCCATGAGCTACCTACCCCCTTCCCACCTAGCACAGCACAAAATATGTTTTTTTAAGGGTTTCTTTCCTCCAGCAGCACGTAAGCAATCGCGTTTGTGGCATATCCATGTGTGACTGCGACCGTTCGGTTTCATATGATCTACACAAAAGTCGCATACTTGAAAGGCATGAAGAAGACCCATCGATTCTAGCCAGTCGTCGAATTCTTGGTTCGAAAGTCGCATCTTTTCATAGAGATAGTGCTGGTTCATATCATACATGACCAAAGGTGGTAATAAATTACCACAGGGTTGTACGGTTGTGCTGACCGAAAAAGGAGGGTTGTGCATCGGCGCGAAGCGTCGAGGTTGTGCTGAAATAATAATGGGTTGTGCCCGGCGCTATGACCCGGCAGTGGTGTAGCTAGGGGGGGGGGGGGATTCGGGGTGGTTCCCCCCCCCATTCATGGAAAAATTAAAATTTTTTCCTAATGGTCCTCCTTTTTCCCCCAAATTTTTTGAAAAAATTGTTCAAAAATCATAATGGTCCTCCATTATGATTTTTCACCAAAAATGGTCAACATTTCCTATTTCACCAAAAAGGTCCAAACTTCAAAAAACTCGTTTTTACTGCAATTACGCAGAAAAAGATTTTTCTGTGCGAAAAAAACTTTTTTTTCTTCGTATGCACAGAAACACTTCCTTCCCCTGATAATAAAAAACTAGAATTCCTGACCGTTGACCCTTTTCAATTATTTAGCTGTGTCAAAATCATCTTATCAGTGTTCACTAGCTGCTCTTCTATTGTGGAGCAACAGTCAATTCAAAAAAAGTGTTTTATTTTTTTTGATAAATTTATAGATTTTTATATATAAAATAATATATTTAAGAAAATTATTTATTTACTAGTGGAACCGTAGCCTACAGCGGCTCAAAATTTCAAAAAAAATTTTTTTGAAAAAAATACAGACTTTTTCAAAAATGGGGGGTTTTCCATGGTGCAAATAAATTTTAAAATGCCGATATTTAGCTATAGAAGTCGAAATTTGACGAAATTTTCGACCGTACTATGGTTTTTCTGGCCGGGGAAGCAATTGTGCGCATTCCCGATGCATGAAAATGTTTGCTTGACCCTGATTCAGGGAATATAAATTTTTGAAGCATTTTCAGGGTATACCCCTCGTAGGGTACCTTCCCGTGGTCAAAATCAAAAAATTCCTTCAGATTCGTGTTCCCCATGTCGAAAAACGGCCTGACACAAAATTTCAGCTAATTTGAAAAACTTTTTGAAAAGATTTTCAGGTTTTCCTTGACATCCTGCAGGGGCTTTTCTAAGCGAAGAACCAAATGCGCACATTTTTGAGGCATGAAAAAATCCCTGATACTGAAAAAATAGCACTTTTATTGAACAGCCCAATATTTAGTAAAAGTTCGTCAGTCCAAAAACAGCATTGATAAGAGTTTATTTATTTCATACGCACTCCATTAGCTGTTCAAATTACACAGCATCAATTATTTTTTTATTACGATTCCGTCAAAATTGTTGCTATGTTAAGGCAGTATCACTTTTCGTACAATTGTTTTCGTACGGTATTTTGCGTACAATTATTTGTCGTACGGACTTTTCGTACAGGTACTTTTCGTACGAACTTTTCGTACAAGTACTTTTCGTACAATTAGTTTTCGTACGGACTTCTCGTACAGGTACTTTTCGTACAAATACAAAGGGGAGGGGCAAAATTACTCGCCAAAGGGGCGAAAAGCCTTCTCCTAAGGAGCAATTTATGCGAGGGTATACCGCCCCTTACGCGAGGACTTTTGCCCCCCCCCCTTGTATTTGTACGAAAAGTACCTGTAAGAAAAGTCCGTACGAAAAATAATTGTACGAAAAGTTCGTACGAAAAGTACCTGTACGAAAAGTACCGTACGAAAACAATTGTACGAAAAGTGATACTGCCTATGTTAATCAACTCCAACTTTTTTAGAAGTAAGAATTTCCATTTAACATGTTTACTATGCCTGAAATCATGTGCGATGTATTTTCTTTCTTGGACAAAGATCAGATTGAAAGAATTCAACTCGTGAACCAATTTTGGAACAACGTCATCATTCGTCACAAAAATATTTGGCCTCTTCGGCAATTCTTAGAATTACAATTCCATCGAAATCGATTTCATCATTATGCGACAGTAGAAGTTCGGTGCTTACATCTCATTAGCTATAGTATTAACTTTGATGGGATAAACTTTTACAAAAATTTCGAAGAAGATGTGTCATCACAGCATTCGCAACTGACCGTCGATGAAGTATTGACAAATTTGAATAATGTCTTTTTTGATCTTATTCAAATTTACGGTTATAATTCAGAGGATCGTCCGGATTTATTGAATATGATGAAACTTGTTACAACGAAAAGTGGTGGTAGATTTCGCGGAAAATTTGGAAACTGGTATGTGGGAAGATTTGGCTGGAGTCAACTGGCTGAAATTTTTGGTAAGGGATTTATAAATACTGTAAGATATAAGGTCCATAGGTCGGCAAGGGAGGGGGAGCCTTCTCCCCTGACCCACGCACGGACCCAAAATTGAGGGAGGATCACGCACCATGGGCCCAAAATTGAGGAATGATCACACATAGCCCCCGCCGAACATAGGAGATGGTCCATAAAAATTGGGTGCAGAAGACTAAAAAAAAAGTTGTTTTTTGGTGGAGGTGGTGGGGGAGGGGGTCCCCTCCCCGCCCCCACCTTGCCGACCTATGATAAGGTCCGCACAAACTAAATATTTTAGCATCCAGAGCCTAACACCCTACCTCGAACCGAGTCTGAGCCGTGAAAAAATTTGCCTGATTTTGGGAAAACCGATGATCAGGGAATGGGTCTGTGTATTGAAGCGAAAATCAATATTTATTTTGTTTTTATGCTAAAATTATCGTCTCTGGGATTTTTCGACCCTTCTCGAATCAACTGTACCCCAAGCGGTTCTTAGTTTTGCCCATATTTTGTATAAAAACAGTATAATTTTAGTTATTTTAGCTAATTACATCATAGTCGACGAATTATCTTTCATTAATTATCACGATGATTCATTCATAAGAGAAGTCTGTGCCAATCCGGAGATTGTACAATTGCCGTCGGCACCAAAAGAAATTTGGCTTAGATATTTAGATTTTAAAGAAAATGATGAAGTATTGAATTTCACATGTAATGGCAAATTAAATGGAGCTAACCGATTGGCTATCGATTTTAAGACTTCAGATACAAATTTTGGAAGTTTTCTCCGGCAATGGTTTGAGGTATTTAAATAATTGGCAGTATAACTTTTCGTACAATTATGGTTCGTACGGATTTTTCGTACAGGTACTTTTCGTACGGTACTTTTCGTACGTTACTTTTCGTACAGCTCATTTTTCGTACGGGTACTTTTCGTACGAACTTTTCCTACAGGTACTTTTAGACAAAAAAATTTTTTAATAGCTAGGGTTTTTCTATGCGAGGAATCGATTGCTCGCATTCAAAAAATCTTGAAAACTCTTTTTCGACTACGAGTTCGTACGAAAAGTATCTGTAGGAAAAATGTGTACGAAAAGTACCCGTACGAAAAATATTTGTACGAAAAGTGTGCTGTACGAAAAATTCGTACGAAAAGTACCTGTACGAAAAATTCGTACAAAAAATATTTGTGCGAAAAGTACTGTACGAAAAATAATTGTACAGAACAACTGTCCAAAAAATTCGTACGAACCATAATTGTACGAAAAGTTATACTGCTAAATAATTGACTATTTATAAAAATTTTTAGCTATATCGTACACATGAAAACCCCATTTCGTTAGTTGGAAAGTTCGAACTTAGAGTCCAGTATAGCTTAAATATAAGGGAAGCTGTAAAAACATTTTTAAACAATACTCAACTTCTTGTAAAATATAGCCTCGAAAGATTTCACATCTCTTCTCATCGCGTTATATATCAGTGTGTTAAGCGTAGTTGTGTGCTACATGAAACGGATTCGTATGCTTTGGTGATTGAAATGGAATATGGAGGAATATTTCGATATGATATGAGCGGTATAAATGCATCAGATTTGGATCAACCATCACATTATAAAATGAACAGGATCTCATTATGTGTCAAATTATTGTGATTTTAATCTATTTTTGAGTTAAAAAAATTTTATTAAATATTTAAGACACTCTATCTGTAAGATTCGACTTTTGCCCAATAGAAAGGGAATCTAAAAAAAAAGTGTCTCAAAATTTTTTGAAACTCCAAAAATCTTAAAGTATATATGGCACTTATTGGAAAAAATGAAAGAATTTTAGCGCCAAAGTCTAACCCCTCCGAGATACGGGGTACCCAATTTTCGATCAAAATTTGCCCTTTTTTGTAATACGCATAATGTGGCGAGGTTAAATCCAATTTTGATGATCTAGGGCTCGCTAGATTCCTTGAAACACGAGCTACAAATATTATTTAGATACCTTCATTTTAGATATAAAAAAATAAACAATTTTCCAATTTTCGTGTCAATAAATAGCCTTTCCCTGATCCAGGGAAAAATTTTCAGGCTTCGGGAATGCGAAATTTGGATTCTCTGCATAAAATTACCCCTATCCAGAGAAAAAGAAGAAAAAAATTTTCGAAAAAATTTCATATTCAGTATGACTACTAATCTATACTAGCTCCAAGTGCTCAAATTTGTAACGAGGCCATATAATTTTTCCAATGTGTTTTTTGAAAAATTTCTTTTTCTCTTACACTCAGAAAAATGCCGAGAATAATTATCATCAGTTGTCACAATCAGTTTTTCCCGTGTTAACAAAAACGTTGAAGAACGACGAATGGTGTTTGATCTAGATTAACTCTAACAACATTCTTTTTCAACATGTCTTTTCTGCCGGTTTTCTATGGTCTCATGTATGCGGTTTCCGCCAAAAAAGAACTGATCAACCATATGTTTATATAACGAAGGTAGGAAAAGAATATGAGAAAATTTTTGCTCAGTATTTTGTATAGCTCCTCCTCAGAGGTGCACAAGTAGTAGTTATGCGTCGAAATCGTGAATTTTGAATTTGTGTACATTTTTTTGTTGTAATACACAAACTTTTTTGTGAAAAAATCGATTTTTGCATTGATTTTTTTTAATTTTTGATGAATTTTCGATTTTTTGATGAATTTTTCATATTTTGACGAATTTGTTCAATTTTTGATGAATTTTTTCTAGAAAATAAAGCCTTTTAGTCTTTCTCCTACTATCGCTATTGAAGAAATAAGACTTCTTCCTTTAAAACTAGCACCCACTCGAAATTGGGTGAAAGAATGAATGAGGTGACTACATCACCCTACCGATACAGACATGCAACGGTATCCCGCTCGGCACCGGGTGGCTCACAAAGGAGTGGCACCGGCGCTGGCAGTGGAGGTGGGTCTCAAAAACGCACATTTTTTGTTTTTACGACATGTTCTGAATCGTTGTAGTTTTCAAGATAATTGCGTTTGAAATTTTGAATTTGTGTACATGTTTTCGTTGTAATAAACAAACTTTTTGAATTTTTTGTGGAAAAATCGATTTTTGCATTGATTTTTAAAATTTTTATAAAATGAACATTGTAGCAGTTTTTTATAGCTAAATGAGACGAACAAAATGACACAAAAATTATCCAATTTGAAAAATAAGTCGATTTTTCGCAAAAAAATTCAAAAAAGTTTGTATATTACAACGAAAACATGAAGACAAATTCAAAATTTTAAACGCAATTATCTCGAAAACTACAACGATTCAGAACATGCCATAAAAACAAAAAATGCTCCATTTTTCATAAACTTTCCAAACATATACAGATTATGGTAACTTTTTTCCCACTTGACTGGTCTTTTAAAGAAGCCAAAATTTAGGTGCTGTCGAATACGAGTCGATTATTGAAATTCTCAAAGATTTCTGTGCGAGGACTAGCTCACACGGAATCCCTTTTATAGGGTTTGTTTCGACTGTTACCAACGATTTGATCTATATTCAATTTTAGTACTCATTCATTTTTTGGTCGTTATATTTGGACATTTCTCACTCTCGTGGCCTTACTCATTTTCTTAGCTCAAACGTATCTTACTCTATCCGATTATTTCGAATATCGCACCATTATTGAAATGCAGCTCAGATTCGAACCAGGTAGAATTGAAAAAAGTTTTTCTAGAATTGAAAAAAATTTTCAGCTCCTTTTCCTGCAGTTACAGTGTGTAATTTAAATGCTTTTAAAGCGAGTAGTCTAAAACAATATGAAGATATTCAGCAAGGAGTAAGTTGCTTAGAGTGAATGCTAGCCGTCTCGAAACTGGTTGAACGTGTCTGAACATTGGCTAGTACAAATTCTTTATTTAGGATTTGAAAGATCGTGGTGCCATAAAGACAAAGACTCGAGAAAATCTCATTTTCTCGGTTGCCGATATGTCCAGGGAGACTCGCCAACAGCTCTCTTATACCCTCGATGAGTTTGTCCTCCGTTGCTCTTTTAATAGTGAAGACTGTGATCTAAAACGGTATAGCCTCGAGGCCTCACAAAAATTATTTTAAAATGATGAATTTTTTCAATTTTTGAAGAATTTTTCGATTTTTCATGATTTTAGAGACTTCCAAATCCATTTGGATCCGGAATTTGGCAATTGCTACACATTTAACTTTAATAAATCGGTTGAGCTGAAAAATAGCAGAGCAGGGCCCATGTATGGCTTGAGATTGTTGTTAAATGTCAACCAAAGCGATTATCTTCCAACAACCGGTTTGGCAAATTTACATCGTCTGCATAATAGATAATTTTTAGAAGCGGCTGGCATTCGCTTGGTCGTCCATGAACAAGATCAGGAACCGTTTCCGGATACGTTTGGGTATTCAGCTCCGACGGGTTTTGTCTCCTCGTTTGGTCTCAAAACTGTAACTACTAAAACACTTCCCTGATTCAGGGAAGACCTGTTTATTGAAGCGAAAAGTCGCAAAAATGCGATTTTTGTCTAAAAACGATCCTCGGGTTCAAGAAAAGCTGTTCATGAAAATAACATATTTTGGTCTAAAAATAACGCTTTTTCCTTCCTCGTACATTTTTTGGGTCGTTTTTGGGCAAAAATCGCATTTTTGCGACTTTTCGTTTCAATACACAACAATCCTTTCCTGAATCAGGGCCCCTATTGTGTAGATGCTCCGACATGAATATTTTAGAAAGTGCTCCATCGTTTGGACGCTCCGTATGGCAAGTGTAGCGACACATTTAGACCCGAAGGGTACATCTATGGTGAACATTATTCACTTGAGGTTTTACGTCTAAAATTTTTATCATAAGAAGATTCTTTTAGGGCTGTTACCGAAACTGCTTCCAGCACATGATCCTTGCCAATTGTGGCTGCGGCGATCCGAGATTCCCTCTACCGAGTGAAAAAGAGAAACCTTGTGATGCTAGAAACATTCGTGAGCGTGCTTGCTTAACAAATATGACATCCACTTTGGGAGGATCTTACCATCTCCAACGCGAATGTTATTGTGTCCAGCCGTGCACGGAAAACTTCTTTGAAACATCATATTCGGCTGCTGCATGGCCGGCTATCAACTTTAATGTAACACATAACACAAAAAGTATGGATGAATATTTTAGATTGGTGCGTATTGTCCCGCCGTCTTTGACATAACGAATGATTCTCAAGCTTGTACCGAGTATTACAGAGTAGGCTCTAAAAATATTACGTTATCATGTTGGGGAGGGGCGGGGTCAGTCCTCTCCACAAAAAGTTGATAACTCTAGCGCATTTTTGATAACGCTGGGAGAAGGGGGTTTAAAAACCCGAAAAAATATATAACGTAATATCTGGACTGCCCCTTCTACTGATCTATACAATTTTGTTTAGCTCAACACCGCTTATATTGAAATTTACTACGAGCAATTGAATTTCGAAACACTAAAAGAAACAGCTGGCTATACCCTTGTCAATTTGTTAACTGATTTTGGTAACAGTTCACGCAAATTCTTTTCAAATATTTTACAATCTAGGTGGTATCACTGCCTTGTGCATCGGGTTTTCTGTAATTACGGTGTTTGAAGTTATAGAGCTTTTGTGTGAAATTGTTATTTATATAAGTAAGTTTTCATGGGATTTCCTACTCGAAAACCCCTTGCGCTCATAATCGATTCAGGAAAAATGTTTTGAAACGAAATCATATGTCAATAGAAAATTCAAAATTTATAGATCCGTTTGGGAGGGGGTGGGGAACTTTTGCGTCGTGAATACCTAACTTTTTAACCGTTTCCTATATAAATCTTATTTTAGTGAAAAAGCCCCATAGATTCTACAAAAAGAAGCGTGCCAAAGCCCAGAAAAATAATCTAATTGAACCCAAGATTCGTGCGGATGCACCAGAGCCGTTGGATAACTCCGACTCATCCGCGCCGCTGTTCCGTCGTCCTAGCGCAACTAAACACTCGAACACCATGGATTCTCGTATACCCGAGAGTATGTTAGTTGATGCCTGAATCAACTAATGTAACATCCTTGAAACTTGTTAAACATTTTGATTTTTCTCGAAAATTTCCCCAAATAACTTGTTACACACGATAGCTAAAAAAGAACGGGGCACCAAACTGGGCACCGAACACGCCAAAGGGTCCCAATTAGGCTTAGGCCTAAGCCTAATTTGGACCCCTTGGCTTGTTTGGTGCCCCGTTTGGCGTGTTCGGCGCAGTCGTACTTTTACAAATTTCCGTCTGGAAATGAAATCGTTTCATTTGTATTATGTTCCATCTGTGTTTGCTTCATTTGTTTCAAACTTTTCGTTTCATTCGAGTCTATGCCGGCAAATGGGGTGGACCGTGAAAATGTCAACCATTTTGTTATTTTTTTGTTATTTGTATGTAAAATTATAAATTTATTATTAATTATCTATAGGACAACCAT
>JAQGBS010002551.1:0-12967 GCA_034698545.1 Acrobeloides obliquus | reverse complement strand
CTACTCTCTTCACCATATCTTATCGTCGGAGGAATTCAAAGTTACGCAAAGAGAGAAGTTTATGATGTATTTATTATCTTAAAAAAAGAAAACTTACACGGAACACTATCAACTTACCCCCTCCGATTTTGCCGAAACCGGGCTCAAAATGTTCCTCATATCCGACTTGATTATAAAATTTTTTGGAATATTGTCCGCATGCGTCTTTCCCGAGGAGATATGAACGCTTAAAGTTTGCAGAATATACAGAAAGTTGAATTGATTGTCAATTTTGAATGAATCAATAAAGATTTGTATATGGAAAAGAAAATATCGGACATTAGAAAATTTAAAATTTACCGACCTGTTTGGGACGAGCGATAGCTCATTGAATTCCCGAGACCATAAGGAATTTAATGTGCTATTGCTCGTTCCAAACGAGTCGGTAAATTTTTAATTTTTATAATTTTCGATATTTTCGTTTCAATATACAAACTTTTATTGATTCAGGCAAAATTGGAAATCAATTCAACTTTATGTATATTCTGCAAATTTTAAACGCTCATATCTCGATGAGGAAGGCCTATAAGAACGAAAATTTCAACAAATTTTATAATCAAGTCGGGTATGAGGAGTCGTTGAGACCGATTTAGGGTTATCCAGATATTACATAATCAAGTAAGGGGGAGGGGTAGCCAAATGATTACGGTTGATTACAGGGGGAGAGGGGGGGGGTCAAAAAACCCGAAAAATTGATTACGTAATATCTGGATGACCCCTTTCGTTAAAATCGGAGGAGGGTAAGTTGATAGTGTTCCTTGTTAGCATAAAGATTTTAAGGTACTATTAACGTGCATTCTGGTAAATGGTGATGTGCTGCCGCTTTTCTTTAGTATGAAATGGGTTCGAATTAGTGCGGTGTTAATGGCGGTGTTGATGTATCTGCCTATGATTGTTAAAATTTATTATGTAAGGTTTTATCCATTTTCCTCTAGCGTGCAGATCACAAACTAAGGTTCCTCTGAAATTTTTCCGCTAAATACTGCAGGCCAAAATCTTTTGGACGCAAGGTGGAACTGAACCTTGCTAGTGCCGATGATGTCATAGCCTTAACAGCGCACCGGACCACTACACCATGGTGGTCACTGGTTGACTCGCTAAGCGTTTTAATCGATTCTCAGCTTATTACCATTAAAGTGGTAAAAAAATTTCGGATCCAAGTTCATGTAAAAATCTCAACATTCCACTTTTTTGCCTCACCCTCGATATAAAATTGGTCGTAGAATTTTCGTCATTCGTTTTCCCTTGAAGCACTAACCACTGAGCCATACGGTCGTACTATCCTTGAATCAATTATACCCTTTTCCAGATAATTAAATCCAAAGTCCGTACAACCGTAAACATAAGTCAAAGAAAAAACATGGTAAAACCCACTATAACAGTGGGGTTGTTGGTAGCGAATGAATTAATCATGCTTGTTGTGCCCGACATTCTCGTATACATAAGTCCAAAAGCGTCATATAACTTTATTTTTTTTACGATGACTTTGAACAAAGGTATACTTTTTTATGACCATACATGGGCAAGGGGAAAGAGGGAGCTCCAGACGAGGAGGTTGCCTGCCACCGATGAGATGCTATCATACAAAAAAGGACATCGGAGGGGCTTTGATCGAACGGTGAGGAAGTTCAGCCACTCCCCTCCCCATTATTTTTTGCCAGATAAGGAACAATTTAATGGCCGGAACCGGGATCGTCGAGTACGGACCCGGAACTGAACCGAGAAAAAGGCCGAAATTTAACGGAACCGGAACGAAACTACAGCCCTGTTACACACCCTACCCTCGATGTTTATTAAAGATAATAATTTATGAAATAATATAGGATTTGTTAACTTGCTCATACTTCTGGTAACACAAAAATTACTGCGAAAAGAGATCCAAAAAGTTTTTTCAAGAAAATGTAGACGAATTCAATAAAAATAAAAGTGATACAGAAGCCACCTTTTGAAGCTATTACTAAATTAATGATTCGAAGAGCGGTTTTGTATACAAATGGCAGTATCTAATTTATCTTTTTATCATAAATTTTTTTTGACAAAATTATTATGTAAAGTGTTTTGTATGTAAACAATAATGGAAGTGTTTCAGATGAATAGGGGAAGTTATATCGAGGTTTGCATGTATCGTTACAACAGTTCGAACCGCACCTTCAAAAGTTAGTTCGCACACACAGTACACATTTTATATAAGAAGATATAAGGTCCCACCTACAGTTCACGCGCAGGGCTTGCGAGTGACACGCGAGTAGACTGACATGATGGTTTTTCAAAGGTTCCATATAGTGGAACCTTTGAAAAACCATCATGCGAATAAATTTTAGCCCTGAAAGGGTCTACTAGCGTGTCACTTGCAAGCTTGTGAAATTTGCGAGTGAGCTGTAGGTGGGCCCTTTTATGTATATGTCAAAATTTTAAGTTTTTATTAAAATATATAAATAAAATCTACTTCAATAGACCGACAAAAAATCAATCTTACAGAGCTGCGAAATTTTGGCGAGACAAAAAACAAGATAAAAAATGTTGTGGTACTTGAAAAAACAACAAACAAGTTACTTATATTCACGGCAATCACTGCAGAAAGGGAATACGCAAATGCACTTGATCCTACAAAACTTTCTATAACATTTAAGAAAGTTGTCGGCAACCTAGACACAAGGAATCTCACCGCCAAGGCTATGATCAACAATTCTGAATCGAATGTATGTGCACTCTGTTTGGAAGTAACATTCATTTTAGCCCTGATTCTCGACGCTTTCCTCATTATACAATACATAATAAAAACATATGGTATAGCGGAATAGAAGACAAGACTCCCAAAAATTTTATACCCCAGCATATAAAGAGGAGACTCGGTAAGTCCGGTTGGAACTATGACATAAATCCCGTATGGTTCATTATATAAAATAGTGAACTCAAAAAATCGAGGAATGTTGTATAACAAAGCGATCAAAGATATGATGAAGAGCTTGAGGTGTACTTTCCAATGGGGGGTATGTTGAATAGGTATGACTTTGAACAGGTTAGAACATAATGCTTGGTATCGGTCTTTGACAAACATTAGCATTAGCCAAACACTAGCAACGAAGGTTGAGTTACATAGCATGTACCTAAAAACGGATTTTGTGGTAGCATTTCACAGAAAGACAGTTGAAAAAAATTGAATCCGTCAGAAAGCTCGTGGTACTTTGACCAAGCCCTACTCACATACAGGGGGGGGGCTACTGACCCCCTCCTAATTCGTCGTATCGGGAGAAAAATTAATGAACCAATTCGTATTTGGGCGGCGAAGCCAACCAATACTAAATCAGTCTGGGCGACCGGGACCTACAAGTTACTCTTAAAGTGTGCATTTCAATGATGAAGAAGATATCAAAACATGGCTTACGAACTATTTTGACTCCAATCCCAGAATTTTCTATGATAGAGGCATCCGCAGTTTACCTAGACGTTGAGAGGAGGTAATCCAAGAAGGGGCATACTTTGACTGAATGTTGTGTGTAAATAAAAAATAAAAGTTAATTTAAAAAACCGATCAAGACTTATGCACCAACTTAATAAATTGAAGAGGGAGAGGGGTATTACCTATACGTGGCGCAGTGAATAAATTCCATTTTTGGAGAGTTAATTGAATTTTTTGATTCATGTTTTTTAGGCAAGATTGAGACCATGAGTTCTTTTTGTATTTGGCTACTACGGGAAAAACTGTTTACAAACTTACATAATAGGAATAAAATTTGCATAAAACCCCGAAAGACAGTCAAACATTGCCGGAATGGAAAAATTCATGAAGGCACAAATCAGCAAGAAAATATCACAGCTAGTCAGCCATATTAAATAAATATAAAAAAGAACCTGGAAATCGTTAGTTCTTTTAATAGTAGAATTGAAACCACGATGCCAGATTTCACTATGGCCTTCATTTAGAATCAATTTAAATGGTTCATTAGGTTTGTAATAAGGTCGGATATTGGAATCCATACGATGAGGAAGACGAGTTAGGTATAATATGTAGATTGTGACGGAGTTGAAAAATATGCCAAAAATGACGACGATGGACATTATGGGACCGTATAAGAAGGCCGAAATTTCGGTATATGATGACATGTTAAAAAAAAGTATAATCTGTTTATCTAAGAGATACTAAAAATACAGGTTAACTCAAAAGTTCTTGCGCGTACTTAATGGCCCACGATAGCAAAAAAGAATATCCTCCAGAAATATTGGCTCAAATTTTAGATGTATCTAGAGGTAGAAGTCATCCAAAGAAAATTGGATCAAGCTTCTCTCTAGTACATCTAAATCTGGTACAGAAAAAGTCAATCTGGTACAAGAAAAATATTTTTCCACTTCCATGCCTGTAGCAATGAGGGAAATGAGATTCGATGAGGGAATTTTGAAACCTCATTAGCCCATTTTTGCCCACTGTTCCATATATGGAACACTACTATAACAAACCTCTAGACCAGTCAAATTAGGCTCATTTCGAAGAAAAGAAAAATATTTCCCCACCTCCATTCCTGTAGCAAGGCTCGGTGAGAAAATTTTGAAACTTTATTAGCCAATTTTTGCCCACTGTTCCATATATGGAACGCTATTATAACGAACCTCTAGATCAGCCAAATGCTCATCTCAAAAAAGGCTCATCTCATTCACGTGATAGCTCGAAAGTTTCCTGGAATAAAGGCAAACAGCTTTTAAAAAGTTCACAAGTTGTGATGTATTTGTTCTAATGATTAAAATACTTTGATTGAAAGTTTAAGAACAGCAAATTTTTACATCAAAATTTTTAGAGTTCTGGGCAAAAATGGGTTAAAGAAAAAGATTTTATTTGGGATCTGTTTTCTAAAACATGTGTTATATACAGTACCGGAAAAAAACCTTGCGAAAATTGAAAAAAAAACTCGATTTTTTCATTTATTCAAGGCGTGCTTCGGGTCGGTGTCCTGCTGAAATTCTTCAAATAGGGCCCTTTCGCAATTCTTCTGATTTATATTTTCCGGGCATTATTCTAACTAAAAAACGCTAATTTGGGAATTTGGACGATTTTCATGTTTTTGATCCAAAAATTTTTTCGAAAATGACCCTATTGGGGCTAATTTTATGCGGGGAATCGATTGCACGCATTCCTGAAGCTTGAAAACGCTTCCCTGATCCTGAATCAGGGAACCGGAGTGTGTATATTGAAGCGAAAATTAAAATTTTTAGAAATGGAGTAATTCAAGGCATTGAATTCTGGAGTAGGAGATGGCCATTCATCCTTCGTGATGAAATCCACAAGGTTGTCTCAGAGCCATTTTGCGTGCCTCAGGCTTTATGACTTGGTACTGAATCTTGAAGCAGAACCCCAGGACAATCGCCGAATTGTCCTTCGGCCACGGCAACAAATGATCGCGGAGAACTTCCCGGCTGACTTCTTAGTTAATTTTCACGCCTCTTTCGATGAATACCAATGAAGTTTTGTGTCAAACTTTATATAAAAATGTATTTTTAAAGTGTCCACATCTTTTGAATCACCCTATATTTTTGACCTGTATAAGCTGATCAAATCTGAAACAAACCAAGACCTTGATGCTATTGATACGAGCAATAAAAATTTTTTCGTTGTACACGTTTGCACTGCACATGCCTGGCAAATACGTTCTAACGCTTGTACTGAGAAAATTCATGCAATTTTCGTTTTTAAAATTAGAAAAACTATTCATCGTTCATATGATTGTTTCATATTTAGAACATTTATATCAAAACATGTGAAACGAGTGTGCACGTGTGAAAAGCAATCAAAAAATTGTCAGCTTCTAGATTAAGCCATTCTTCGTCAGTCCCTACATTGTACGAAAAAATATTTTCCAAGAAAAAATTCTGGACTAGAAATCACGTTAGTATTTGATTCGTACATTTCAAAGAAAGAAAATTATTTCTCAGAATTCCTTATATGTCTGACAAGGGTACATATTGTACTGTGAAAATTCAGCCCACTTATAATTTTTTATATACAGGGTGGCGCAAGAAGCTCCACTTTACTATTTTTTCATGAATTTTGGATAAAAAATTATTTTCCTAAAAATGACCCTATGAGGGTTAACTCGATGCGGGGAATGGATTGCGCGTATTTCAGAAGCTTGAAAATACTCCTCTGTCCCTGATTCAGGATTAGTGTATTGAAAAGAAAATAAAATTTGTTAGTTAAAGCTTGAAAATATATTTTAGAATTTTCCAGCGAAATGCACGCAATCCTCGCATCAAATTACCCCTAATAGAGTCATTTTTAGGAAAATAATTTTTGGGTTCGAAATTCATGAAAGAAATGGTAAAGTAGAACTTTTTTTGCGCCACCCTGTACATATTCCAACTAACAATGTGAAATTCGAAAAATACGTGAAGTTCACAAATATTTTGAAGTCGTTTGAATTTTCTCAGAACAAATTTCTCAGAAACCCATGTGGGATTTTAAAACAATAAACCCAGTCAATTTTCATGTGAAAAAATGCAGAATAAAGCAATTTAATTATTGCTTTTAAACCCCAATTCTTACAATTTTATCCCATTTATTTATATTTTTCGTCTACTTTTCTGTTCATCATGACAGTCTGTTTCTATAGTCTGTTTCACAAGAAGATAGGAAAAAAAGTTGTCGTTCCATATTGCAGTGGATAAGGAAGCCGACCGTCCGATCTGGCAAGTTAAGCAACGTTGATTCCACTGGTTCGAACCCGCTAGGGTAAAACTTTTGATTTTCAAAAAAATTCTGCTTTTCAGGAAGCAAAAAAATTATACTCCATGAAAATCAAATAAGAAATTTTGAAAATCAAAAGTTTTATCCTAGGCATCGAACCTGCGGGACGTTGCTTAACTTGCCAGATCTGATGGTTGGCATCTTTACGCGCTATGGAGTATCCACTTGTTTAATCTCTCATGGGAAACGGAGTAGTACGTTACTTCTCATGAGGATGAGTTGAGAACCTCTTGATGATAGATTCAAAACTATCTTTTTTCTAGCGCTAACTTTGATGCATTCTTTACATCATACCCACTCTCCCCCGGCTACTCAAAATCAACCGCTAAAGCACTGTATTTTTTGAATTTTATGATGTCTGGCTTTTCGCTTCAATACATTCCCTGATTCAATTATAAAAGCATAAAGTATATGTTCTTGATCTTTCTTTTTAAAGCACGGTTTCTGTCAAATCTCTGAGGACACAAATCTTTGAAAAGTTTGATTAAAAATTTATTAATCCAACTAGAAGAAAATAATTTGTTACGTATCCCTTTTTCGACTTACGGTCTTATTGCGATGCCTTCTTTACACTATAGTCATCCCCCCGCCTACTCAAAAAAAATCGCTAAAGCGGTGTATTTTTTATTTTTATGATATCTGGCTTTTCGCTTCAATACATTCTCCCTAATCCAGTTATAAAAGCACAAAGTTTTCAAGTATACGTTCTTGATCTTTCTTTTTAAAGCACGGTTTCTGTAAAATTCGAATTTCTGAGGACACAAATCTTGAAAAAATTTGATTAAAAATTTATTAATCTGACTAAAAGAAAATAATTAGTTCCGTATCCTTTCTTCGACTTACAGATTTTTTAACCATAAACCTTGTTCATTTAGCTGTGAAAAAAAAGGAAAAATTTTCAACAGCTTATATAATTGGAGATTACTTATAAGTGTGTGTCATTTAACTTTGTCGCCGATACATCATGACAATCTACTCAAACGTCTCCACTTCTTCAATGGATTATGTTTCGTACTATATGTATATAGTAGAGGGCTATACGCTGGTTTTCTTGGATTTGTTATTGATCATGTTTATTGTTTGGAGAAAAGAGTTGAGGTCACACAAAGAGTTTATCATATACTTGGGAAATTTGTTACACGATCTAATCTATAGCCTAGGATATGCTGTTGCCGGCACTTTTAGAATTAGCGTATTTTTGACAGAGACTTGTAAGTTATGTTTATGGTTTAGTAGTTGATGTCTAAGAGAAAATGCAAAAATTCTTTGATCAATTGTATGAGGGGTAGTGGCGTAGGGAGAAGGGTTGGCTAGGGGGCCGTATTCGGGATTTTTTCATGGGGGTACAAGATTCCGAGCATCCTAACAATTAGACCATGAGTAAAGTCCGTTTCCTGCACGCACCTCGGACCACTTGGTCACCGGATTTTTTACCTTTTATCTGCGGAAACATACCCAGCTTTTTTAAACCTCATCATGGAATAAACCTTACAACATTTTTACAGATATCCCTTTATACAGCCCGTGGATGTGCTTTAACATGCTTCAAAACTATCTATGGATACCAATAACCCCGGCGTCGGGTCTAATTGTATTAGTTAGTGCCATAGACCGATACTTTTCAATCATGTACCCAATCCGATACATGCAAATGACCATAAAATATTCTTATGTGATGATAGCTTTGCCCATTCTACTCTCTTCACCATATCTTATTGTCGGAGGAATTCAAAGTTATGCAAAGAGAGAAGTTTATAATGTATTTATTATCTTAAATAAGAAAACTTACAAGGAACACTATCAACTTGCCCCCTCCGATTTTGCTGAAACCAGGCTCAAAATGTTCCTCATACCCGACTTGATTATAAAATTTTTTGGAATTACGTCCCCATGCGCCTTCCCCGAGGGGATATGAGCGTTTAAAGTTTTCAGAGTGTACAGAAAGTTGAACTGATTACCAATTTTGCCTGAATCAATAATGATTTGTATATTGAAACGAAAATATCGGACATTAGAAAATTCAAAATTTACCGTCTTGTTTGGGACGCACGATAGCTCATTGAATTCCCGAGACCATAAGGAATTCAATGAGCTATCGCTCGTCCCAAACGAGTCGATAAATTTTGAATTGTCTAATGTCCGATATTTTCGTTTCAATATACAAATCATTATTGATTCAGGCAAAATTGGTAATCAGTTCAACTTTCTGTACACTCTGAAAACTTTAAACGCTCATATCTCCTCGGGGAAGGCGCATGCGGACGTAATTCCAACAAATTTTATGATCAAGTTGGGTATGAGAAATTGTTTGAGACCGGTTTCGTCAAAATCGGAGGAGAGCAAGTTGATAGTATTCCGTGCTAGCATAAAGATTTTAAGATACCATTAGTGTGCAATCTGGTAAATGGTGATATGCCGCCTATTTTCTTTAGTATGAAATGGGCTCGAGTTAGTGCTACATTAACAGCAGTGTTGGTGTATCTGCCTATGATCGTTAAAGTTTATTATGTAAGGTTTTATTCATTTTCCTCTAGCGTGCGAATCACAAGCTAAGGTTCCTCTTAGGATTTTCCAGCTAAATACTGCAGGGCAAAATCTTTTGGACGCAAGGTGAAACCGAACCTTGCTAGTGCCGATGATGTCATAGCCTTAGCAGCGCATCGGACCACTACACCATGGTGGTCACTGGTTGACTCGCTGCTAATTTCGACGTTGAAGTAGTGCCAACCAAGCATCTCACTTTGAATTCAAATGATCGAGGGCCCGATCCCGCAGGGCTAAAATTTTATTTGCCGATTCAAAAAAGTACATGTTGAGGCAAAACAAGTAGAATATTGAGATTTTTATATTAATTTGGGACCCAAATTTTTTCCTAAAAAGGACCTATATGGAGGTAATTTTATGCGGGGGAATCGATTGCGCATTCCCGAATCCTGAACATGCTTTCCTAGTCCTGATTCAGGGAATGGTGTATTGACACGAACATAGTCATTTTTCGCATTTTTCCTTGAATAAAGGTCAGGGAAGCGTTTTAATCGATTCTCAGCTTATTAGCATTAAAGGGATAAAAAAATTTCGGATCCAAGTTCATGTAAAAATCTCAATATTCCACTGTTTTGCCTCACCCTTGATATAAAATTGGTCGTAGATTTTTCGTCATTCATTTTCCCTTGAAGCACTAACCACTGAGCCATACGGTCGTACTAGCCTTGAATCAACTATAGCCTTTTCCAGATAACTAAATCCAAAGTCCATACAGCCGTAAATATAAAACAAAGAAAAAATATGGTAAAACCCACTATAACAGTGGGGTTGTTGGTAGCGAATGAATTAATCATGCTTGTTGTGCCCGACATTCTTGTATACATAAGTCCAAAAGCGTCATATAACTTTATTTTTTATACGATGACTTTGAACAAAGGTATACTTTTTTTATTACCATACATGGGCAAGGGAGAGAGGGAGCTCCAGATGAGGAGGTTGCCTGTCACCGATGAGATGCTGACGAACAAAAAAGGCCATCGGAGGGGCTTTGATCAAACGGTGAGGAAGTTCAATCACTGCCCTCCCCATTATTTTTTGCCAGATAAGGGAGTAGAGTTGGGGAGGGGGCTTCCCTGTGTAATGTATTGTTAGCTCTTCAAACGAGCTAACCGAGGTTCCACACCAGGGCTGTAGCGGAACAGGTTCAATGGCCGGAACCGGAACGAAACTAGGACAGAGAAAAAGCCGGAATTTAACGGAACTGGAACGGAACTACAGCCCTGTTCTTCCCCTATCCTCGTATGTTTATTAATGATAATAATTTATGAAATAATATAGGGTTTATTAACTTGCTCATACTTCTGGTAACACAAAAATTACTGCGAAAAGAGATCCAAAAAGTGTTTTTCAAGAAAATGTATACGAATTCTATAAAAATAAAAGTGATACAGAAGCCATCTAGTGAAGCTATTACTAAATTAATGATTCGAAGAGCAGTTTTGTATACACATGGTAGTATCTAATTTATCTTTTTATCATACATTTTTTATAACTAGTAAGCTTTATATATAAATAAAATCTACTTCAACATAGACCGACAAAAAATCAATCTTACAGAGCTGCGAAATTTTGGCGAAACACAAAACAAGATAAAAAATGTTGTGGTACTTGAACAAACAATAAACAAGTTACTTATATTCACGGCAACCACTGCAGAAGGGGAATACGCAAGTGCACTTGATCCTACAAAACTTTCTATAACATTTAAGAAAGTTGTCGGCAACCTAAACACAAGGAATCTCACCACCAAGGCTCATCGAAAAAATCTTAAATAAATAGCATCAAGCGTGGCTACGCCAACGCTACTATAACAAACCTCTAGATTAGCCAAATTAGGCTAATTTCGAAGAAAAGATTAATATTTCCTCACCTTCATTCCTGTAGCAAAACTCGAAGAGGGAATTTTGAAACTTCATTAGCCAATTTTTGCCCACTGTTCTATATATGGAACGCTATTATAACGAACCTCTAGATCAGCCAAATGCTCATCTCAAAAAAGACTCATCTCATTCACGTGATAGCTCGAAAGTTTCCTGGAATAAAGGCGAACAACTTTTAAAAAGCTCACAAGTTGTGATGTATTTGTTCTAATAATTAAAACACATTGATTAAAAGTTTGAGAACATCAAATTTTTATACCAAAATTTTTAGAGACACTCCCCTTTAAAGTTTGCTGAAGTTCACGCCCTTTTACCTTGTAATACCAAAGTTCAATTATCAGTTCTAAGAACAATAAAAAGAAAATCGTAGAAAGGGGTCATCCAGATATTACGTAATCAACTTTGTGGTGGTTTACCCCTCCTCCCCCAACGTAATCATCAAAAATGCACTAACGTAATCAATTTTTATGAGGAGGGCCGACCCCTTCAACTTGATTACGTAATATCTGGATGACCCCAAAAGTTGCGAACAAACAAACAGGCACGTTTTCATTATATTGTTGGATAAAGATGCTCTAGCTAACATTTATATTTCTTTGAATATAACAGTGAAAAAATAATCTATAAGCTATAACAATAGAAAAAATCAGCCCAATAAATAAGTGATAGCCAGAATAAACGACAAACTAAAAATCTCTGCTTTTTTTTCTTGAATATAATTCAAGGCGGTACAAAACGTCAAAAATTTTGGGGACCCATCGAAGTGCGGCGAGAAAAAAGGTTGCCAAATATTTTTGGGACCCAATTCAGCATCAGACCCCTTATCCCTCTTTTCGGAATCTCGAATTGTTCAACATTTTGGCCTCTAAATCGAAATTTTAATTTCGACCCAGCACTAGGACATCCCCTATAAGACTATTTTGGTAAAAATTTAAAAAGTTGAAAAAATCGAAAAATTGTCATTTTTGGGGCGCCCCGTAAGTATACTTGTGTGCGAATCGGCAAATTAAGACCATGCTCATCAACCACAACTGTCGTCAATATGGTTTGTAGTGCTAGTGCAATAAATGTGTCCATACCAAAAACAAACCCATACGAATACGGAGAGATTCGGCACACAATATTGTATCTTACAACAAAATTTCCTCTTAATAAAAGAATAATAAAAAATTACTGTGCAATAGTGATCATCGCTTGATAAATTACACGGAATATCGCATATCCTATGTACATGACCCATAAGCTTTTAGTTAACGCCATAAATAGTAAAACTCCAAAATCGAAAATTGAAGCAATGGCCAGCCAAAATTCTCCCCATTTGTTCCAGTTGATTTTTAATTTTTGTAATAACAAAATTATTATTGTAGCTAGAAATGACAGATTAAACAAATTTGGGCTATCTTCATCCAGCCACTTTTCCAACATATTTATAGGGCACTCTTCACCAAGAGAAAAAGTCGTCACTCATGGTGAAGTGGCAAACGTCACACATTGCACTCTATGATCGAGAGTTCGACCCCCACGGCGTCCGAAACTTGTAAAAAAGTTGCGCGCCGAACAAGCACTTGTATCCGAATGGATACGACTCTAGATTTGCGCGTTTCTAACATGGAGTGTTCGACGCGCAACTTTTTTGCTAGTTTCGAACGCTGTGTCCGCTACGTTACCCACTTCACTATGCCTAAACTTTAATTCAAAAATTTACAAATCATAGTGTTCGCTGCTTCCACAAACCCATTATAATTATCCGCATCTGTAGGCTGTTCCTCGG
>JAQGBS010002550.1:0-12969 GCA_034698545.1 Acrobeloides obliquus | reverse complement strand
TCATCCCCAACGTTCATAATGTAAAGTGATTCTGAAAAAGCAATTTTATAACTACTCATCACTGTTTCATGGCGAGATTGAAAAAAACATGTCACGCCATAATACACCTCATTAGAGAAACATTGTAGATTTCCATGAAAAAGTTAATTTACAAAATTTTATATGATAATAAAATTTAAACGCTAAATACTGTAACATGGCAAGATTTCAAGAATCTATTCGCGTATGCCCTAATAGCTAGGAAGCTTTCGATTCATGTTATTATGGATTTAAAACACAATTTCTGTAACAATTGACCTTTGGTCTAAGGCCGAGTGTACACTTTTTGTGATGGGAAAAATTTGTTCTCGAAAATGGGTTACCCTATTGTTTTCGACTATGCTGAGTCCGAAAATCACAAAATTTTGATGGATTTCATGATTAGATTTTCCTGTGCTGTCATCCGGTATATTGATTATGTCCTTATCCATTTTTACATGTGGGAGTAGAAATGAGATCGAAAAAAATTTTTCTCGGATTTTTTTGAAATCACGCTAGAAATGTTCTCCATATTGAAATACATCTGCCAGAAAGAAATTTTGATCGAAAAAAATTATCTCGGGTGATCTTTAGAACTAAGAAAGTACATCATCAGACGAAATCAACGAGCCCAAGATCATGTCACTAGCATTTATAGATCCCGAGATAAACGCATTTGAATTTCATGATCTTGATAAGGACATAAGCAATATACCGGATGGCAGCACAGGAAAATCTAATCATGAAATCCATCAAAATTTTGCGATGGGCTCAGCATAGTCGAAAACAATATGGTAACCCATTTTCGAGAACAAATTTTTCCCATCACAAAAAAGTGTACACTCGGCCTTAGACTAAAGGTCGATTCTTACAGAAATCGTGTTTTAAACTCTCTGAGATAAGATGGTTTAAAATCCATAAGACTTTTATAACACACTTTACAAACCGACCACTAGTTTCTTTAATTGAATACTTAACAAACTCATGATCATACATTTCTGCTTGTACGTATTATTATTTCATGAAAGGCACCCTTACCTTTTTTTTATTTCCATTGGTTCTTTATTCCGCAAATTGTTATTAAAAATGCAAGAAGTTGTTAAAACCAATTTACATATTAACCACTTTATATGAAGTTGACGTCAAGCGCACAATTATCAACTATATTCATGCATTTTTTATTAACCGTTGACGGAGAAGTATGAATTCCAAGAATTCTTTTTCAAATTTACAACAATATACAGGACATAGGTTGGCAAGGTGGGGGGAGGGGACCCCCGATGAGGTGGTCTCCACCACCTCCTCCAAAAAAACGACCTTTTTTTGTCTTCTGACACCCAATTTTTATGTACCACCTCATATGTTCGGCGGGGTCTATGCGTGGTCACCCTCAATTTTGGGCCATGAGTGCGTGGTCCCTCCTTTAAATTTGGGCTCGTGCGTAGTGGGTCAGGATGAGGCTCCTCATTGCCGACCTATGAATCAGGGTGTCCCAAATTACGCGGGATTTTTTTAAAGTGGTAAACTCAATTTGATTGTATTTTTTTCAATTTTTTTCTGTTTCCGTTTTTATTTTTGTTAAGTTTTATTTTTAAAGCAATTATTATGAAGCTAGATTTAACTTGGCTTAGACCGGCTATGTGTTATTTAGTAAAAGTTAGAAAGAAGAAATAGAAAGAAGTGGCAGAGTTTTTTTGGCGTGAAACCGGATACCGTTTCTGCAGCTCTAAAACGATTCGACGAGATCGGAACCCACGCAAATCGTGAAGGACAAGGACGGAAGAGAAAGCGAAAGTTACAACAATCTTGAAGTATACGGACATTTTGAATAAATTTATGTGTTTATGTCTTATTTTTTGTTTTATTATTGCTTTTTAATAGATAGGTTGTTTTATTATTGTTTAAATTGATTGCTGACAAATAAAACACTGAGAAAGATCACAATCGACATTAGTCCAAGTTCCAGATTTCGTGTCAATAATTACACAATTTCGGGTGCCATCATTAATAGGAAAGCCTAAAATTGAATAAGTTTTTGATGGCGCAAATTTTGATACCTTTTTGCCAATTTTGATAACTATTAGAATTCCCATTTGACCAAAGCCAATTATTTCCATTCCTTTCGAGACCGACGTAAAATTGTCCGCAACTGCTAGCACTGATTTGTTCTAAAAACATGCTATTTTTATGAGAACTTCAAAGGAATTTTTTCATAGTTGTTCAATCGAATCCAGATTCGGAATTATTTTTAATTTTTTTCTGAGCTTCAAATAAAATTTTTAGAGGACTAAAGTGGGCATACACAATAACGGGACGAACAAGAACGGGACGATTTTTTTCATATCTCTACTCCTTTAAGGAAGTTTTAGATAGTGTAAAAGACTTTTTTCTCAACTTTTATCTTGAGTAAAAAAGTCTTTGACACTATATCAAAATTTCTTTAGAAGCCGAGATCTGAAATTGCCCCATTATTGTTTATCCCGTTTTGTGTTGTTTGAACGATCGTTCCATCCCGTTATTGTGTATGCCTATGATCGTTAATCTTACGTATAATCTCGCTGTTTTCGAACCCATTCTCAATGCTCAAAATTGAAGCATTATTTCCAAAAACACCGCATTCAAATTTCGCGGCAAACAATGGCCTTGTTTCATTTAAAACTTTTATGCACTTATTGGCATTCGAAGTTTCTTTATACCATCCATTTGGACACTGATTAGAGTCTAAATTTCGATTTTTCTCATATAAAAAAATTCTTTTTTTTTACTCGTTGATTGATTAAGAACAAGGAAAAATAAACTGTATGGAGGAATTTCTATCGGCAACGTCGTAAGATTTCCCTTAAAAATTGGTCCAGGTTGGTGTGTAGTCCATTTCAATAATTCCCCATTTAATAGTGAGTCACTGGAATATAAATTCCCTGGGTCTCCTTCTTTCAGTATATAGGCAGTTACTTGGCGGTTGATAAGACTGGAAAAATCTAATGTAGCTGAAGTGTTCGATAGTCTCGTTCCATAGACAACAAATCCATTGTTACTATAAAAAGGGCTGATACATTTTTTCCAAAAAATAACAGTTGCACTGTATGGTGTTGTTCGAGAGTGGTTACAAAAGATTGTTTATTGCGTATATCGGATGAGGCTAGCTTCTCATGAAATTAATTAGGGTATCACGAACTTTAGGAACACCCTGTAATTAACAATCTTATGAAAAACGGCTCTCATTACTCTAGGGGTAAATAATATCCGTCATATACAACTAAAGGTGAGATGCATAAAAGGCAGCCTCACAAAAATCTTGTGTTAAGCTCATTTTTAGGAATAGTGCGTGGAAATATAGGGAGTTTTTAAATTAGGCAAAAGTTTTCGGACCCGACCGGAACTCGAACCCGGACCTCCTGGCTACCATCCAAGTGCACTACCATTGTGCTACCAAGACCTACAACTGATGCCCGTTAATTGGTTACACTGTCAAGTATTCACCAATTAACGGGCACCAGTTGTAGGTCTCGGTAGCACAATGGTAGTGCTCTTGGACGGTAACCAAGAGATCCTGGTTCGAGTCCCGATCGAGTTTGAAAACTTTTGCATAATTTAAAAAGTCCCTATTAACATACGACGTAGTTGATGCTCCATATAACCTCAAATACGGATCAGCTGGCTCAAAAGTCACATTCATGACTTGTTGTCCTATGAGTTTTTTATATAGAAAAGATAGCCAATAATCCTAAAAAACATCACCTTTTTATCTGAGAACTCTAAATATAAACTATACCGGCAACGGTTTCATCGAAAAATCCAAGAGACTAAACCACTGTCCAAAAAAGTCTTCTCTCACGACAATATCCAACTTATATAACGACGACACACCCAGTTTGTCCAACCACCAAAAACTAGCCGCGAATGTCTCGGCCCCATATGAAGAGGCCCAAGTACTTCCTGTCTCGCCTAACCACAAAGGTGTATAACTGAAGTTTTTTATTATGAAATTTAGTTCCTTCTTCAGGTTATCCATGACTGCCGGACTTAAAAATTGTTCTAAAGTTGCGTTCGCCAAATAGTAGCTATAAAAAATATCAAAACTGTACAATTCGATTAGAAATATTTATAGATGATATCATACATGTACAAGGAGGGGGAGACAAGCTACCTCGAGGCTATATGGTGTTGACCAAAAAAAGGACCTTTTTTTTAGCCTGACGGCTTTGCCACCCCGAGGCTATATGAACTCCGAGGTTATAATAGCTTCGCCACTCCGAGGCTATATGAATCTTTAACTTTTGGCTCGATGCTAGAGAGGGGACAGTCTCCCCCCCCCATTGGTAATGTATGAATGATATCCAAATTTTTTATATTTTTTTGAGTTCAAATTTTGAGATTTTTTTCAAAATGTTGATTTTTGGTTGTAAAAATTGGATACCCCTAAAGATTACCACTAATTTTTTAAGAACCTTACTGATGAATACTTAGAGCGTTGATGTAATTTCCGCCTTTGTTATCAAGAAAACTAAAAAAAATCTGTTTTTAGCTATACAAAAATAAAGTTAGGGCCTCCACTAATTCGTCTCGACTGCACTAATTGCAAGTTGGGGAGCACTAATTGCAATTAGTGCTCGTCTCGATGTTGAGACGCAAAATTTAAAGCGAAAATAACTTTTAGGGTCAACGAATTTCCGCATGTGGTCTTTTGCAATTTTATTCATCTTTTGTTAAGCTATATGAAGTCAAATTCGAAAATTCGTTGACCCTGAAAAATAAAACCATCTCAAAGCCGAGAGTGCAATTAGTGCTACAATTGGTGTTTCCATTTGCATTAGTGGAGGCCCTTACTCTCTTAGTAATTTGTTATTATCTACGGCATCAGCTAGTGAAGGTCCCATAATAATACTGTTCTTATATAAATCATAAGTATTCAAAATTTCACGCAGCATTCCATAAGCGTCGGCGATTTGAGCTCCTGTCATAGTATAATTAAGAACGTGCTTATATAAATCCGGTTCTAAGAAGGCAAAAAATTTCAGTTTTTCTAAATCAATAATACCGTTTCCAAGCTCAAAATTCATAACATAACCGTGGTTATTAAAATAATTAATTAGTTGTTTAGCATTCGTTGAATTCCATTTATTACCATCAAAATGACCTCCTTGATTTAAATCAAAAATAAAATCCCATCCGACATTTTTGATGAAAGTATAAAGTTGGTCTATCTGGGCTCCTATAAATTTTGCTTTTATAAAATTCACTAGCCCGGCGCACGCTTCGCGCACCGATATTACAGATGTCGACGTCGCGAATGTCGAACTACAAATGCTGATGCCACATACATCGACGTTACAGATGTTGACTTCACCGACGTCGATGTTACAGACTTTTTTTTAAACCATGTTAAATGGCGGTAACTAAGTGAACTAGCTCCTAACGTTTTGATAAAACAAAAACCATAATTCACGCTTCCACACAAAACAAGCAGAGCTGCAGAAGCTTCTAAAACATACATAAAGCATACGTACACCCACCACACAGATATGCAGAACTCAAGGGCCCCTGCGGAAATTATTTAGATAGTACGAGGGTATTTATCAATTGTTATCACCTGTCATAGTGTAATTCTCATAAGAACCATCTTGATTGAAACGCTTTTTTGTTGTAAATATGACATTTTCCATATAATTGGATTCTTTAAAGGAGACTAAATCGGCTTGCCAACCACCAAAACGAAAATATGCAGGACCCAAAGCTTTCGCTAATGGTTCAACATAGCTATAGAGGATAAGATTTGGCACTTTTTGTGTGTAAAACTTACGAAAAATTCAACCCAAACCAATCCGGAGAATTCGCAATTACCGTCATATCCAAAGCGATACTAAGAAATCTTGCCGGATCAGGAATCGTATAAATTGGAGATTTTGAGTCGACATCAACGTTGAAGAAATTCTCAGATATTGTACCATGTAGATAGCAAAATATAATAGCAACATAAATAATCATCATAAGATTCTCAAGAATTTTACCTCTCGTGTATTTACATTTATAACATTATCAAATCTAATTAAACTATTAATTTTTATGTAGAAAACAAGGAATAAAAAGTCTTATCAGCATGCATAGTTCAGAATTATTATATTTTTCGTCGAAAGGAAAAACTACATAACACGCAAACAAAGTTTCTAGTAAGTGTTCTAAACGATCGTGCGTCTAAGCCTAATTTGGGCACACTATATTACAATGTATTACAATCTATACTATATTACAATCTCTCATATGGGCCGTCCGGTAGAGTAATTATTGGTTATGAAATGGGAAGATTAGGCGCGCCTAGCGCGAATGGGGATCATGTAGGACGTTTCCGGTTTAGAGAGTAGGTAAAACATAGAAAATAACGTCGGAATCGTGATCCCCATATCGAAAAATCCTGCGTACAAAAGATTTATCAATTTAGGGCACTTTTTAGGAATTGAATTTTTGATCCCCTTCAGCGTTATTTATAGTTCTGTCGTATCGCAACACTATAGTTCTGTCGTATCGCAACAGTGCATTTTTGTGTCGTACGACAGCGTTTATAGTTCGGTCATACGACACGACGGAAGTATAAATCCCGCCTTAGGGTTACTTTTGCGAAAAAACAAACTTTACTCTCTACCTACTAACTTTTAAAAAAGACCGTATGTCAATTCGATTTACCGTTTCTGAGATTTTGTGGTTCGGTCGAAAAATATGAAAATTCAAAAATCTTTTTTTTTCAACTCATTGCAAACGTTATTGCCTGACCCCCTCCCCGCCTGTAATCCCGAGCCCAGACCCCCTCCCTCCCCCTTTTGCAAATGTAATTTAAGGATACTCTTATGTTTTTCCCACACTTTTGAAATTTTTTCGAAAAATGTAATGGGGGACCAAGGTAAAAAAATTTTTTTGGGATCAGCATCGCACATAATTTCCAAAATTTGAGATTTTTAAGGTGTCCACGAACTGTTGAACCATCCTGTACGCATAAAGTTTTCCAAGTCATGGAAGTATTACCAAAGCACAATCCCATAGTATACCGTCTACAAGATTTGAAAGGCGAAAACATATTGGGCTACTTTTACGAACCAAACCTCGTACCCGCCACAAATACTGATAACCACAATAGAGGGTGATTCATAAGTTCGTCAACACTTTTATAATTTATAAAAAGCAGCAAAAACAACGAAATAACAACGAAGCTTATTTAAAAATTTCCTCCCTGAGCTTCAATGCACGCGTTTTTTAGTCGCTTTGGAAACACTTTTCTCAACATTTTCGGTGGGATTTCTTCCCAAGCCTTAATAAGATTGCGTTTCAACGATTCCACGGTTTTGTGAGCTTTAGCACAGGTTTTGACTTCCAAAATGCTCCAAATGAAGTAATCCAAGGCATTGAATTCTGAAGTAGAAGATGGCCATTCATACTTTGATGAAATTTACAGGTTGTTTTGAAACCATTGTTGCGTGCCTCGGGCCTTATGACTTAGCTCTAAGTCTTAAAGCAGAACCCAAGGACGATCATCAAAGTGTTCTTCGGACCACGGCATTAAGCGATCGCGGATAACTTCCCGGTAGACTTCTTGGTTAATTTTCAAGACGCTTTATGGTGTGAAACTTTATATAACGACTTATTTTTTAAGTGTCTACGAACTTTTGAACCACCCTGTATGGTCGAGCTATTTTTATGGAGATACAGTCGCCACTCGATATAGTGACATCTCGATTTAACGACACCCCGCCCAATTAGATTTAACGACCTCTCCCAGGGGCCTACATATTGCACAAAAGTGCACTAAAAAATTGCAAAGTTCACACTTTGCACTTTTTACTTTGCAATTTTGATTTTCAAAATTGAAGCACCAAACTCGACTCTTTTCTTTTTTATCGAAAATAGTTTTTTCTTCAGTTATAACGTATATAATGTCTTTAAAAATCTCGATTTAACGACACCTCCACTCAACGTCCAATTCGATTTAACGACTCCCCCTGGGGGTGTCACTATATTGAGAGTTGACTATATATCCAATATTGCTTAAATTTCTTTATCTCTCCATCGCCAAGTGATAAAGATCATTATCTTGTTTTTAATTTCACGCAGCCTCTTGGGACAGTGTACCGTTTGGTTTTTTGTTAAAAAATGACGTGCTTTTCTTCAATTTCTTCAATTTTTTTCTCCATCTAATAAACTTTTGCCACCTATTCAATACATTAATTTTTATTGCATATCCAATTACGTCATTCTAGAAGAGTGTGTAAACCATAATTACATGTAAGCAAAAAAATGCTTGGGCAAACAGGCACGTAGGGAGAGGCCAAGAAGGATCTATAGACCCCCTCCCACGAAATTGAAAAAATGAAAATATTTTCTTAATAGTCAAGAGAGACCAATGAGGCAAAACCGCAAAACAAGGATATAGACCCTCCAAACCTGGATGGTCGTTACGTGTCTGTTCGCAAAAATGAATTTTTATGCTGAAGGTAATTATTTATTTGCGGTAATATTACAGGGTAAAAATATGCATCTCTAGGACCCCTTGATCTTCATTAAACTTTATTATATATATATACAATATACAATTTATAATATTTACATGAAAACTGGGAACATTGAGAAGGCAGTTTGCCAACCGTCATTTTGGCCCCAAATCGGGGTTGAGGAATCGATTGGCATTGGTTTTATCCGAATCGAAATTGATCTTGAAAATTAATCTTTTTTAATACCTCCATCTCCATAGGGAAGGTGTTTCAAAAATTTTTTCTCTCGATTCTGTGATCAGGGACCAATATCCTATCGATTTTATTCGAAAAAAATTTTTTTCCCTGACCCGCGACTTTTGGATCTATGGGTGATCCTTATAGGGACTGTATCTTAAATTTTTCTGTACTAACATAAACACACATCAGATAATAGTTCTTCACATCCATAGCAGCCAACACTGGATGCTAGGAAAAATTTCGAATCAGGTCCGAATGGTTCAGATGGACTGGTTTCAGGTGGATGGTCGCCAAGTTCATTTATAAAATTCCAGCTGGTGTTTCCTTCAAATAATGTAAACATATTGCAATCGCCTAAAAAATTGAATAATAATTACAATATGCTTTCTCGTTGCACATTGGTGTAGCCAAGAGATAAGGGAGGCGAACACTTGAATATACACTCTTCTGCATTCCTGGGAAAATTGAAAAAATTTTCACCCTCTTAGTGCCAAAGAATTTTATGCGAAAAAAAGATTGCACGCATTTCGAAGCCTGAAAATGCTTCTCTGACCCTGCTTCAAAGAAATAAGAGTGTGTATTGAAGCGAATTTTCACTTCAATACGAATTCTTATTTTCCTAAATCAGGGTTAAGAAAGCATTCTCAAGCTTCGGGAATGCGCGCAATCGATTTTTTGCATAAAATTACCCATAGAAAAGTCATTTTTGCAAAAATTCCAAAAAACTTTTTCGGAGATGCTGCTGCAAAGTTTACTCCTTTTAAGAAGTACGTTATAAATGGTACATGAAAAATTCTTACCATCATCTGAGCAATACGGATAAAATGTAACATGAGCTTCACTGTTGGGCAGTAAAGAATAACAAGTAGTATTTAGCAAGGAATAACTACATATACACATTTCTTCACAAACACAATTTGTACTATTATACCCATTACAAACACTTAATGCCGGTTGGATGGTCCAATCCGATAATTCTTTCGATTGATTCGGATAGAAATATCTTGTTCCATTATTGCATGCGCAGCTAGCTAAAATTTCGAAGTTGCAAAAAATGTTATCGGACTATGTGAATCATATGCTAGCCTTTTTGCAGGAGTTTCTTTGCAAAAATTTAAAAGAAACAAATGCACATCTCATGTCGTATGATTTTTTAACAGACAAGATGTATGCTTCACTAACTAGCAATTATTTATTGCACTCAACAAATTTAAAAATAAAATCCCTACATAGTGGTTGTAATGACGAGGATGCATCATAATTCGAAACATTTTGTCCAACAACAAATGATGTGGTCACATTGACTTCAGTGACCAAATTGGGTAAAACTGTTGTTGTTGTGGCTGAAAAATAATAAGTGTAATGCTGAGCTTTCTAGAGAGTCATCCGAAGAGAATGTTACTACTAGGCAAAATTTTTTGGCCTCAAGCAGGATTTGAACCATCATTGATGGTGCGCCTGAGACAAGCCCAGTACCACCGAACCGTGGTAACTTGTAGTAACCGCTCCTAATTCTGACCTCATAGTGATGCCGTCTCAACGTAAGCTAACAAGTAAAGTACGTTACCACGGCGATTTTACTGAAATTGGAAGAAACTCGAAAATTTAAAAACGAGTCATGCCATTCGACTCAGCTCACCGAGACGAGTAGAACGAATACCATAACATGGGTTTTCCAGCCCAAACCCATAGCCGACACTATACCTAGCCTATAAACAGCAAATCTATCACTTTAGCCACTCGGCCATGGGCTCGGGATGAAAAACCCCTTGTTATGGTATTCGTTCTACTTGTCTTGACGAATTGAGTCGGATGGCATGACTCGTTTTTAACATTTCGGTGCCATTTATACTTCCGTCGTGTCGCAACACGACAGTGCATTTTTGTGTCGTACGACACAAAATGCACTGTCGCGTCGTGACACGACGAAATTATAAATGGCGCCTTCGAGTTTCCTCCAATTTTAGCAAAACAACCGCGGGTGCCAAAAAAGGATTTTTGATATTTTTCAAGTTTTTAAAATGTCCCCACCTTTATACAGAATAAAAACTTACTAGTTGCATTATTACTGGTTAGAAAAGTTGGGTCATTAGTTTTATTAATAGCAAGAACTAACCCAGCAACGATTATAGATGATAGCAAAAGGATAATTGCACTAATTTGTTGTTTATTAAAGATGATTGGATTATTCTTGTCAATTCTAAAAATGGATATATTTTGTGTCATGCTAATTTTCTTTAGAACACTAATACACTCTGAAAAATGGTTGGCTAATAATAAGAAAATTTGGCATGTTCATTTCAATGCACAAACAATTTTTCCGGAAAAATGTCTACGGGGCATACATGGGCAGCACCCACGTGGAGTTTTTCAAAAATCCCACAACCCTCATTTGGTCCCCTTCCCTATGGGGTCGAAAGTAGGCGACCAAAAAAAAGGTTGACAAATTTAAAAAATATTTTTTCCGAGAAATAAATATGCTGCTCCAAGCAACCTACTTTTCGACTATTAATCTTCAATTTGTCAGCCTTCTGACCCACATCCTACATCCCCCACAACCTCGCCCCCAAACCCGACCCATAACCCTCCCTTGACCTCGGCCCGCATCCCCCAGGTGAAAAACCTGGGGTCATCTGGGGCTTGCCCATGTATGTTACGGGGGTGTAAGGCCCATCCTTTGTAAAAAATTTAAGGTTTTTTATAATGACCATAACTCCAAGTAGGAATTGAATTGCGAGCTCGTTGACCACTCAATACAAAAGTATGAATTTGTGCTACAACTTTTATATAGATATCTACCGAAAGTTTTTGCTTCAATAAAAAGTTAGTCGCAAATCTTTGACAACACCTCTGATTTTTCTCTTGGTCTCTTTCAATGATCGGCATTTTTTACTCGATTCTGATGGATTTCAATCAAAGTGGTCTAGCCAAAATATGTAGCCCAGATTTGATTGTAGCATTGCAAAAAAAAATAAAAAAGTGAAAATGCTCCCCTGATCCTGATTCAGGGAAAGGGATGGGTGTATTCAAATGAACTAAAATTAGAATTTTTGCCGGAAATCTGGCTGTCGATAGGTTTTCAACAAGGGGAATCGATTGAGCGCATTGCCAATGTATGAAGATGCTTGCATGACCCGACTCAGAGAATAAGAATTTTTGAGTATGTTTGTGGATATACTCTCGTTTGTATAACTTCCAGTATTCAAAATAAAAAATTTCTTCAAATTCGAGTCCTTTCAAAACCTGGAATACAAAAATTTTGAAAAAATAATGGAGTTTCGTGTTAATTAATACAATGCTGGCGACTTATACAAACATCTAATAGAAAAATTTACACTTACTGTAAAAATCTCTTGACCCATGAAAAAGTACTTGTTGTTTCATTCGCGCTAACTTTAGCATTAGCGCTATTAGAATTCGTTCCCTTGCCATGTACTGTTATAATAGGAGTTTTATATTGTTTCAATAACTTTAGTCGTAAGTTTTGGCACAGTTTAACCGGAAGTTTTAACATTGCAATAACAACTTGTCTGTAGCCACCAATAAAACATAAGGTTATGCTAGCATTGATTAATATACAAACATGAAGAAAAGGTTCTTGCGCATAACGAAATGCCCATAAAAGTTTGTGTAGGCCGGATGAAAGAGTTAGATTTAGTAGTAGAACATTTTCGGATAGACTTATGATTATGTAGATAAAATATGTAACGGATTGGATAATAAGGCACATGGCGATTCTAAGAGAACAAAATAGATAAGTGAGTAGGGTAGGGTTTAAACTGAGGTTTAGACTTAGGCTGAGACTTAAGCTTAGGCTTAGTCTTAGGCTATGTTTAGACTTAAGCTTGGGCTTAGGCTTACATTATGTTAAATCTTAGGCTTGGGCTTAGGCTTGAGCTTAGGTTTAGACTATGTTTAGACTTAGGCTTGGGCTTAAGTAGTTTTACATGTGTTAGGTTTAGTCTAGGAATGGTATGCAAGTGCACAAGTTAGCTATTTCATACCTCAGCGAATTTTTCAGCAACTTTTTTTGACTATTTTCCATTTGAAACTTCATTTGCTTAGTAATTTTGGTAAAAATTGAAAACGACATAACCATAGAAGAAAATATTAAAAGCACCCTTATTATCGCATCTAGTATAATAATAATCTTCAGGACAGTTTGAACTGTATTATTATACTTGTTCGTATAAATCCCAGATTCTTCATATATCTCCCTTATATAGAAGAACGCTGC